>JAKJJM010015885.1:0-14820 GCA_021901965.1 Pipa carvalhoi | reverse complement strand
AAAAAAAAAAACACATTGGGTAACTGCACCTCATACAGTTCTGGTTAGCAAAATAAAGAATACCTTCCCTTCTTCTGGGTTGTCTCCTTGGGGTTTCAGGGTGCTGCTGCACAGCTCAGTTGTATAGCAGGATCTTTAACCACACGTGTCTGCTTCTCTCACAGGGATTTTTACCATCACCCACAGAAACCACTTCTCAGGTTTTCAACACCAACCACACTCAACTGGCTTTCCCAGCTGCCTTTTAAACTAGGCTCTAGCCTGCAGCTGGGGTGATCTATAAAATCTGGACTGACCTCCAGCAATAGTTTCTCATTATTGGGACAAACTATCTCCCCTACACTCTCACACCTCTTAGTGAGCCAAGTTTTCAAGAATTGTGGACTTATGTTCATAATCCTTTACAATGTCTACCACAAGTGCAGAAAGACTCCAACTTAATTAATATGCACATGATAGCACATCCTATTTTGTTATGAGGTGATATTTACTGTAAAGTTGATTTAAAATCAAACACTTTTACATGATCTCCACTACAATAAACAGCATTTTCATAGAACAGGGAGTTATTTTGAGTGAATATCATAATCATCATCAGTTAGAACAAAAATTTTCACTTTAATAAATTATGCATAGCTAGGCCTGACCCTCATAGGCCGCTCCCAACTCCACCCCTTACTTTAAAAATGTCAGAAGCACGCAAAGTTCAGTGGCTAAATGTATAACTTTTTTTCTGAAAGTCCTCCTACTTATCAGGTGAGATGTCACACCCCTAAAACCTATATAGAATGAGAGCACTTGCAAAATGTTCATATGGGGCTTTGAGATTTTTTTCCCTTGAGGGATTCCTACAACAGCATATAGACATTTTTTTTAGCCTCTTGATTTCTTTTTTTTTTTTTTTTACCATTTTGATTATTTTTCTGTCCTTTTGTATTTATTAATAAATCCATAAAAATGTTGAGGAATACCAATATGCGTTGGAAATTGCCTCTGGTTTGCTTCTTATGGGAAATTGCAATGATAGTTCTATTTGGAGTTTTTATACGTTACAATATAGATGCAGACCCTCACTGGGAACAGTACAAGGTGCAACACAACATCTCTAGTGATAGTGAAAATGACTTCTACTTCAGGTATCCGAGTAAGTACATTCTTGTAAGAATTTCTCCATCATGCCTATCATTTTTCACATTATTGTATTTTTCATGCAGGGATGCTCTAGCACCAGTCAGTATCCTCAGCAGATTAGCAAAATTCCAAATCAAGTAAATGTTTATTGTTTGAGGTTGAATGCTTATTTTTATCAATTATTGAAAGCAATTTACAGAAAATGTAATTCAAAATTTAAACAAAATGTAATTTCTCTATGCTTAATGGATCATTTAAATCATGCTGATAAAATATGCTAATGTGTCTGTAACCACCATGTTATTATAGAGATGACAGAAGCTAGGATTAGACCATGAGCAACAGAAATGGTATTTCACAGGAGGTAAAATCTGAAACTGTCTTTTATTCAATATCTCATATTTGTTTTATTTAATATTCCAGATATTAGCTCCTAAGTTGCTCCCTTGAGCTAACTAATGGTGCAGGCATGCTCAGTAGACTTTCTATTGCATATGTTACACATTGCTTTTTAAAATCAAAAACTCGTTAACATTTTTTTTAAAGCAACAAGCACAGCATTTCTTTGCAAAACAAGCGCTTTTTTTTTCTATACCAAAGAGATAGTTGCAACAATTGTAACAATCTTTAAAAGTTCCTAAAACTGTTCCCTGGGTGAAGATTTTTCCAGGAGCAGCAGATAACTGCATAGAAATAATTCAACAGGTAATTTCAGAGGGAAAAAACTATACTTAAAAAACACTTCACAGAGATTCTATATGGATGAGAATTCTGAAGGAAAAGATTATATTATTGCCCTAGAGGCTTGTTTAACCCATAAGTACAGTAGAACTCTATCACTAAAGTTAAAAAATGAGTATTTGCCTACCTGGATTTCTTGTTTTGAGCGTCAGCACCAGTAAGCACAGACAAACTGAGTTCTGCTTACTCCACCTACAGAAAGCACTCCCAGTCAGTAAAGTGACTGTGTATAAAACAGTCATCCACAATAATATGTTACAGGTTCCCCTGGCTTTAGGCAGCATCAGCCAATGCCGGAAAACAGAATGCCAATGTGTTGCAGCATACATTTTGTAATGTTGCTTAATCCCTGTTGAGACTTGTCCAGGCACCTTCAGGTAAAGGCTATACAGGAGCAGTCTCCACCAGGGTCCAATGAAACCACAAAATCCAATATAGAAAAGAAAGAGTACGGGATGCTCAACTGATACAAATTAGGGTATAAATCCCATTTATTGTGCTGTGAAAAAAAACACATTTCAGGGGACTTCATTTACCCTGTTTGCTCTGAAGATGAGGGTAAAAGAGGTTCCCTAAAACGTGCTTTTCTTCGCACCTGAATAGATGTGGTTCATACCCTAATTTGTACTAGTTGAGCATTTTGTACCCTTTCTTTTCTGCTCAATCCCTGCTGTCTGATGTTTGGAGAATGGCATTATGGATCATCACCAGAATACATCCAGCCTAGAGATGAGGAAGCAGGATTCACATGTTGTAGAAAGTGTGGCAGCATCAGGTTCCAGTGGACTGCTTGGCTGACACCTAAAGAAAATAAATTAATAGGTGGATTTGCCTTCATGGTTGCCACGCATTAGTAAAAATGTGTTTTTAAGCTTCACTAAGAAAAATTATGACTGCGAGTTTGCTGCAGAAGCGGAAGATTTGACTAAAGTTTTCTGTTAGCATTGCCCTTTAATTGCACTAAATAAACACAAAAGAGGCTAAGTCTACAGCTGTGCATTTCAGAAAAAAAAATAAATGAACATTCGCCAAAACTAAGTTATTAAATATTACGTTAGGAAAGAACACAGGCAAACAGTTCTTAAGTACAAAAAATAGTCTGACCTGATCTGTTGTTTGTCAGAGAGGTGTATGGGATTAAATTTACATTACATTGAGTACAGTAACATTTTTCATTGTACAGGAATGACAGAATTTGTTTCCTCTGATTACTGTAAGTTATGTACTCTCAGATCATACCTTTACAATGAGGACAGGTAGGCGTTTACCTATAGCTTTAACTCCATGCTTATCCTACCCAGTGGAACTGGTTAATCAGCAGTTATGCCTAAAAATAGTGTATGATGCAAGTTCCTATTCAGTAAAAGCAGTAAGTTACATCACCTCCTTTATATAAGTCATCAGTCACTCTGCAGGTGCTAGGTGCAGGTCAGGGAAGCAGGTGGTAATAGCTGTATACATGCAGCTAGCAGCATGCAGGGATAGCTGCACACGCAGGGCTATGAACAGGATTGATGACAGGCATTGCTATGATAACCTAAGGATAAATGCTGCTGATGTGAGATTATTTTGAAATAATACAATGTAATATTTTAAACAGGATTCTCCATAACTTTCTCAACCTGTCAGACATTACTACTGATGAATTATTCCTTCATTCATTTGAGTACCTTTCACCACCTCCTAAATTGATGGAATAAGTCAACTCAGGGAGTAGATTACAATCTAATCATTTTAGATTGTAAGCTCTATGTGGCAGGGACCTCCATCCTCTTATTTCAATCACGGTCTGGCACTTAAAGTGATGTATCCTTGTGATCTCATGCTTGTAATTTACTAAAGTTGTATTGTGTAATGCACTTTCCCATGTCTGTATTATATTTGTATTGCTGAATTGTACAGTGCTGTGTAAATATGTGGAGCTTTATAAAATTATATATACATACAACTCAGCATGGCAATGCCTGCATTGTGTGGCAGCACATATACCGTGCAATGCACTTCCAACCCTAGACAACATATAGACAAGCAGATCTCAGAACCTTTTGCTGCCAAGAGTCTCACTTTTTGAGTGCGTGCAGAGCAAGAAACTGCAAAGTTTAAAGTGTAACATGCCTGATTCCTGTGTGTGAGTGCCCTGGTTCACTTAATAATGGCTATTGTGTAATTGTTTCTGGTAGGAACTCTGCCATCCTTCAACATCATCCCATTATCAATTAGCAGGTGCTGCACTCACACGAACAGTGATGGACTAGCCACCAAGACACAAGGGAATCTCCCAGTGGTCCCATCATGGCATGTCCCTGAGGGTAGTGTAAAGAAAGTATAGGTTAAAGATACAGGTAAATCATAGAGTGTAGAGAGTGGAATGAAGAGACAAGAAGAAATTCATTAGCAGATCTTTTGTTTCCTGTTGGACTCCAGGGCTTCAGTCCGACACTGTTCAAGGATGCTACACAGTTATTGTCAATCTCAAGGCGCCATTGGATATTGGAGATTATATTCATATGTGCTGCAGCCATAACACAATCATCCAACTTTCCATCACTTAGACTAAAAAAAAACAACATTGTTTCAATGAGACTAAACAGGATCAGAGGTGTCCACTATAGAACACCTTTAATCTGTGTTTACTGAAATTCTGAACAATTTATAGAAGGTATGATATTTTACTTTAAAATACATTTACTTTCACTATATATTGTTCATAAATAGATGTTTTGAAGTCAAGTGATGTCATTTTCACATGGATCTTTTGATAATGTCACCATAACTATCATATTAACAATAGGTGTAAATTAGCATATGATAGGGCAATATCAACATATTGACGTATTTTGGTCACCAGTATTGTTGCTGAATAAACACTTAAATTACAACAGTTGTTTTTACATTCATTTATATGGCAGACTATAATTAGCTTATGTTGGAACTTGTGTAATGCTATTTTAAACTCATTGGCCATTCACATGCATCCACAGGATTACCCACAGCTCACTCGGACATCTCAGGAGCATAGTACCCGCTTACATTAGGAGTAGTGCCTGTACCTCTAACAATACAAATAAAGGATGTCAGTGGTTCTTCTTTATAACAGTAACCATTTATTTACATAGCACACAGAATAGGAACTTCACACATCACTTAACTTGAGTTAGACACTTCTTCAATACATTCAATTGATTTAGTGTATAGTTACCTTCCCATGAGTACAATAGGCATTCAGGAGCAGCTCTCACTCTCTTAGTGCAGGCATTACTGTATTGTATTTATTCATTTATATAGTGCTGATATATTATGCATTCCAACCTCTGGACATAACATAGGGTTGCCTTGCTGTTCTGAGATCCTACAATGCCTGGGTCTTTTTCACCCCAGGGTGTACTGGCACCTCCAGACTTACAAGATTGTTCCCTAAGGCCCTTCTCCTTTTGAGACTGCAGAACTGAGATCCTAATAGGGATACTACCCTTTCTTGTGGAGGAGTGACTATTACTTTGGAGTGATCTTACACAGGAACCCAGCTTCCTTCAGCTCCTTGAAGGTACCGGACACCCAGCCCAGTGGAGGCCCTAGCTCCAATCACCCTCCTCTTCCTTAACAGTAACTTTTATAGACTCTGGAGAACACTCCTCCCAGCCTTAACAATATGTATAACATTATTTTATAGTAATTAATACATAGCTCCACTAGATGGGGCTATTAACATATCCTTAGCATGACACATGTTTAGCACATACCCATGGCTAAAGCTCTAAATTCATAAACAGTCTAAGGAAATGGAATGCTACCATTTCCATTTTCTTACACTTGTCTGCAAACTCTTTTTTTTTTAAGAGTTTTGAGTAAAATATTGCTAGAGTACATACACCCCGCTGTAATCCCCCAATATGGCACTTTTCATTTGATGAAGTCAGATCCACATATTCCCACCAGTATGCCTTGGCAAATGGTCAGTTTGACGCATGATGAATGCAGCAAATAGAGAAAAATGGTGCATAAATATGCAGTGGGAGTATTGTTGCAAACTGAGACAATTCCATATGTCATGGAAAATAACCATCTTTGCTGAGTATGCAAAGATGGTGAACTGTCAAATTATGTCAGTCACTCATTTCAGGACAATTCATACTTTGCTAAAAATGCCCCCTGGTGAGCATATTGATACAGTGCAAGGAAAAAACATCCTGACTACTTACATAGCATTTTACAGGAGCCACAATAAAGAGAGAAAAGGCAAAGGCAACGATGGCATTACACAAGACAAGAGTATGGCATAACTAACTTAATTTATGGTTTAATTTTTTAGCAAAATAAAGTTATAAAACATGCCAGTCTGCGGAGGTTAAAGGATATGATTTGGATTACAACATTGCCTTTCTGTATATGCCCAGCACGCAAGCCATTATCATTAGTCATATAGACATGTACTGTATCTCCTCAAGTTTGACTACTTGACTGCATAGGTGAACTGCAAAAAGTTTATCAAAAACTTTATAATTAATTCATCATTTGAACGTATTTCAATTGTGCAAAACGTATCATTAAAATGTTAAGCAGATGTCATTTAGCTTAGGGCTAGTGCTGACATGAGCTGCAGAGGAAAGATTTATATCTTTCCCTGGATGACCTGACACACCCCCCTCATGCACCAATCAGATTAATACTTTGTTGTCTGAATGGTAACTGACAAACTCCACTTCTCAGTGTATCAATGTCCAAACCAACAAGTGTTTGTGGTTTGTAAACTGTCAGTTGTTACTATTTCACATGAATTATTCCCATCCTAAAAGCCAAGTGGCCAGGTATAAAATCAGGTGCATCAGACAGTAAAACAAAAGAATGAAATGCCTCAAATGTATTTATATAGTTACTTAGTCTGTCTTTCCAAAAATTGGATATAAAAAGCATGGTATTCAGCTATTTAACTTTTAAAATTGAACTTTCTGGCACACATCCTTAATATGTATTCTCTAATAATACAGGCTCCCCTAGCCTCTCACTTCCTGTGAGCAGTGCTGTTCACAGGAAGTAAAATCGACAGAAGAGAGTGCTGGGGATGGGAGCAGCACAGAATAGAGAAAGTGGGATTGAAGGTCAGCACAGTATGGGATGGGGAGTCAACACAGTATGGGGAAAGGGGAGGTTGGGGACACTACAGTAGTGGAAGGGAGCAGCACAATATGGGAAGAGGGAGGATTGGGGCAGCATAGTGTAGGGAAAAAGGGGGTTGGGGCATCACAGTATGGGAAAAGGGAAGGTTAGGACAGCACAGTATGCAAAAAGGTGGAGGTTGGGGGTAGCTTAAAAATATCAGCGTGCCACACTACTTTGCACTTCTTTACCTGCTGTGCTGTAGGGCACTCTAAAGGGGTACTGCTGTACAGTATGGGTCACTATGAGGGGGAACTGCTACACTGAATAGTGCACTATGGGGGAGTAATTGCTACACTGTATGGGATACAATGGAAGGGAGACTGCTGGGGGCGGTGCATTTTTAATTTGTCGCCTAAGACCCCATGAAACTTTGTCCCTGCCCTGAATTGAATAAATGCCATGCAAATGTAACTGGGAATTTTAATTTCTTTGGTGTGACTGGGCCTTTAATTTATTATTCCAATTTTATTAAATCAGTCAAAGCCAATTGCTGTTTGGCTGTTATGGGTTACAGCACCAGTGCGTGTTTGAACTGTTCTTTTTGAATTTAGGCAATACAAACCAGTAAAATACAACTGTAAATTATAGTGAATAATAAAAATGAAAATTCTAGACACATGCAAAATATTCTGATTTTTAAATCTTTTTTTTTTTTTTTTTTATGGTTTTCTAGTTATGCAGCAATAGCCAGATATTTAAACGATGAATGCTGATCTCAGAGCAGTACAATTATTACACTGCTGCTAGATCGATCAGTTATGTTTAGTTTATAATAATAGTTTTCCTTTAACAAAAACACAATATGCTTTCCTTGAACTGGATGGACTTACTATGTGAGATTAGAATCATGAAGGCTGATCAAGCTGAAGCTAGATACAAAGAAAGATCAATGGACAAAATAGCATAGAAACACTAGGCAGACATACCAGTTAGGCATCAGTACTGGAGCGCTGTAAGTATACAATTCTTGCTATCTGAATATCCCACCACTGAAGTTATAGGTGATGTCAGCCAGTATTGGCTCAGAACCTGAAAGTGCTGGGTAGAATAGCAACCCAGTGCTACTGGCTTATCACTGAGCACTGGTAGGGTAAGTCCAAGCAGCATTAGCAGGGCACTGCTCATGACAACTGTTAGAAAATAGGCAGGTCAATGGTTTCTTATTAGCTGTCAAATTCCATGTTTTTATGTTTATTGTGTTAATAATTTTCCACATTAAAGGGCTATGGTGAACAAAAGATGTTACATTGTGATTAGACACACGTAACTTGTACAATATGATTGCTATTACAGATATACAACACCTTTTTATTTATAACTGAGTGCTATTCGTTACTTAATGTTGCTGTTACATTTTAAGCAAGATCTCAGTCTACTTGAAATGGTTTAATGATTTAATAAACAACCTGCAGAGTGCTTTACTTAACTTGAATGTGCCAGATCATTATCGAGAGAGGAAAACCAAAATTGCATTTGAATTCAAGATCACCTTGACTTCAACTTGGTAGGAGATGTCATGCTTGGGTACATTTAAAGTGATATTATTCCTAATTGTTATCAATTCTGAATATGAGAGATCTGGGAAACTTTTCCTATGAAAAAGGAAGCCCAATAAGTGAAGGAAGAATTGCTGTGAGTAATGTTTTAAAATACATATAAATAAAAACAATGAAGTTGGTAATTTGGAATAAATAATAGCAGAGGCTATATTATCAATATAATAATACAACCAACATTTGTTTCAGGCATAATAAAACATCATTATCCAAAGCTATGCTGTTAATGACCCAACAATACAATCTCATTATCTGACAAAAGCCGTGGCAATATTTATACACATCAGTTTATAATACA
Source organism: Pipa carvalhoi (assembly GCA_021901965.1). Taxonomy (NCBI): domain Eukaryota; kingdom Metazoa; phylum Chordata; class Amphibia; order Anura; family Pipidae; genus Pipa; species Pipa carvalhoi. Next base: position 5,937 of record JAKJJM010015885.1, on the reverse strand, counting down.
AAACCAAATAGACAAAAATAAATATATAAAATGTATAATCAAAAGCTTAAATGAATCAAAAAGCCAAACTGAGTTTAAGCTGCTTTACAAATTATCCCATATAAACTATATTTGTCCTGTAATTAGCAATTGACAAAACATTGATTTGCTACCCTGCTATGCTCATTCTTCAAATGCTCAACAACAACTGCATTATAACCCATACCTAAACCAACCCAATATTGGAACATTTGGAGGTTATTGAATAAAGTCCAAATACTCGCATAACATTTTTAATTTGCATCTATTCCATACTCTGCAATGTGGCAAATACTCAACCAATTTGGACACTTCTGATGTTAGCGTACTAACAAAAGCTCTACTTATCACTTTGCATGTGAAGCACAGGTAATTTGCTAATTGACCAAGGGGCAGAGTCTGTCAAAGTGGCAAACCCCAGAATTCACCTGTTTGACTTCACCAGATCAGAGTTGCGCATTAAGAAGTTGATAACAGGACTCCAGTGATGTGCAAGGTATTTTTTTGGGTATTGGATTGTATTTGTATAGCGTTGATATATTACGTAGGTGACTTTTCATTCAAAAGTGACAAAGACTGCAACCAAGTGACAACATGACCTATGGACAGGGTGAAATACATGTAATATTACCTTATATACAGTTAGTGGGATATGGTGAAGATGACATCACTGTCCTTCACTGGTTGAATTCGCATAACTGCTTTCTGCAACTATTCGAACAACTACGCCACACTACGTCCTCCGTCGTTCGCTTGTTCGCCAAGCCTAATCATTGCTTAGACAATAAGGAGAAGCAAATTTGCAACTTCCCCAGCATAGCGTCACAAACTGACACAACATGAAATTGACAGACTCATTTGCACTTTAGCCAATAAGCTCCTTGGAGCTCTCAAAACACAGGTGAACTTCAGTTTGTTCTCTTATACATGGAACCTCTCCAGGACTGAATGATACCTGCTTTGCACTTGTTGATCCCTGTGGCAGTACATCTCTTGCCTGCTGCTGGTTTCTGTGGCTAGCTCAGTGACCTCTCACCTCCTGGTGGAGCATTGGACTTCTCTCTAAGCCTATAAACCACATGCACAGAGAATTTTACAAATAAAAAAAAAATATATGGGAACATTTTGCTGCTTCACCTAGTTGACATCCCATGGAAACTGTAGGTTTTAGAGGGAGGATAAAGTTTACATTGTGGCTCCTCCAAGCTGGAGACTGTTAGATCATGGCAGATTTGAATGGAAGAGTCAAGCTTCTTGTCATTGCTACAAACATAAGAACTTGGGAGGGCCATTAATACAATACTTATTTAAAAAAAGAAGGAACTAGGAAATGTCCGGCAATATCAAATTAATTTATTAATTCAAGATCAATTGTTTTTCAAGATATAGGGTAAACATGATGAGCTTTCCACTACTGAGACTGTGACAACCGGGAGAACTGATTTTTAATTATCAGGTCATATGTATATCCTACACAGACAATTATGGAAACTACATGCTGTGCTTTACATAATGCTTTAATGGATTTGCCATGGAAAAGAGAATCCAAAGGTGCTGCTGCCCTGTGCTGTGGGAAAAGGGATAAGGCACACCTAGGTTCTCTGAACTGACATGCCAGATATTGTTTTGGGGATCTTCTATTTGACTCCAGACACACCAGGGTTCACCAATGTGGTTTGGAAAAAAAGTCTTAACTATTAAGTTCACTGGGATGGCACAGAGAATGGAAGTTATTTGTACTAGAATTTACTACAAAACTGAAAATGGGGAAGAGGGAAAATCTGCAATGCAGTGTAAAACAAAATTCTTATGGTTCTGTTAGTGGATTCTGCATTCATATTAATGGTTGTCTTGGCTCATAGATGAGTGATTTTTTCAGGTCTGCTAAATAGCCAAATTGCTGATGATCTTTATGTGTGTTCCTTTCCACAATCTTTTACATTAATTAAAACCAAGTCAAAACCTACTTGTCTGGATTGCATATTGTGAATGTTTGAATATAAATTCCATCGAAAAGAATAGATTGCAAATTTAATTTCAGAAGATCCAACAGAGACTTCATTTTTCAGATCCTCTACAATGATACAATCAGATAAGTCCATAGACGTAAAAAGAAATAATGACAGCACAACTTGAGCTAAATACAGGGGCTTAGCTACAGGGGTCGTGGTCACAACTCCAGTGGGCCTGGCCGCAACAAATGCGATCCCTCTGCAGCTGCAGTACCTGCATCTGACAACTAGTCACTGGGATTTTTTTTTTACTTTAAGGCTAAACTCTGTGCTTGCAAATACAGAGAATCCACTGGCAAACAAGCCACCTTACTGATCGCATATTTTCCAGCAGTGATTTAAAGTGATCGATGAAAGAATAAATAAAGTACAAATGAATAATAAATATGACCTTCTTTTTTACTTTTAGGTTTCCAGGATGTCCATGTGATGATCTTTGTTGGCTTTGGTTTCCTAATGACTTTTCTGCAAAGATATGGTTTTGGCAGTGTTGGTTTTAACTTCCTACTTGCTGCCTTTGGGATTCAGTGGGCCCTCCTAATGCGTGGGTGGTTTAACACATTTGTAAATGGGAAGATCCTCATTGATGTTGAAAGGTGGGTCAGTCAAAATTGAACTCTCACACATTTATTGTATTGTATTGTAAATACAATACAATACAAAAGAAAGTGGAAATATTTGTAAATAGGTCAAAGTGCAATAATTGTTTATACACTGATTTTAAAGTAAATGCACAAAAAGGCTACCTATTGAGCATTGGAACCATTACAACTGTTGTGACCATGGCTGTAGAACATTGGTTTAGGACTAAATACCTAGACTCTTAGGCCCTCTTCTGACCATTCTTCTGCCAGGCGATTAGCGTCCATCCAAACATTGTTTGCTAGTTGGTCTTAATGTTCTGTTATTGGTCCTACCTAACCAAGCCCATGGCCTGCCTCTGCTTTTGTCTATCACAGTGGGAAGATGGAAAGTACGTCCCCTGTAGCCACCTGTTGGTGTCCCTTATCTTCTGCTTGCCACTGGGGTCTAATAGATTACTTCCAGCAGATATGTGCTTCCCCCGACATGTAACTAATGTTGTAATCAAGAATATATTTTTTCCTCTGGATTATAGTGTCCACAATCCTAATCATGGCACTGTTTTTCATGGCCCACCATTGTGCAAAATCTCGAACCTTTCCTTGGTCTGTCCCAGAAGGCTTACACAATGATATTTGCTGGTGCCAGAAACAGATTCTACAAAGTGGCCTGCAACATGAATCATGACTTTAATCATTATTCATTGTTAATTTTGCAGATGCCAGGATGATCTTCCAACTACTGAACACCCAGAGCTATGGAAAATTAGCATTTCTTAAATGTGTGCTGTTGAAAGTAATGCTAGTGCTAAGACTGGCCTGTCTTTTGTCCATAGAGATTTAGATATCCTTTGTTAGAGCTATAATAATTGCTTTAAATGTTTTATTGCACTTTTTACATCCAAAACACTTTACTACAAAGCATTGTTAATAATGCTTTACGTGTGAAATAAACACAGAGCTAGACCCGGTCTTGGCAGTCTGGTTTAATAAGTTTAACAAGGTTTATTAGTATAACCTCACTTGTTCTACAAAACCTAAATATTTTTAAAATGTAATAGATGACATTTTGAAATTGATTTTTTTTTATGAAGCAAGATATATCTTCAATGAGTTACATAGATCTGTTTTATTAGCAAATGAGGTAAGCGATACCCTTATATAGTTTGCTGCCCCCTCAACCCTCCTCCCACACTGTGCTGTTCCTACAGCCCCCCTCTCTACCCCATGCCCTCTGAAGGAGGGAGGGCACTATCTTGGTGCTTGCCCCCATCCTTTTCCCTGGCCTGGCTCCAGTATGTCTGCTCTAGCGCTTAGTGCTATAGCAATCCTCTCCCCAGCGCTGCCTTTAGCTTCCTGTGAGCAGATCACAGGAAATTAAAGGTAGTGCCCGGGGATGGATTGCTGTAGCGCTAAGTGCTAGAGCAGACACAGCTGAGCCAGGGAAAAGGAAGAGGGCAAGCACCAAGATAGTGCCCCCCTCCAGCGCACCCTAGATGGCTGCCTACCCTTCAGCCCGGCCCTGAATGTTAGGGCTCCAGTGTTGGTGACTATTCATTCAAATATTATATGAAATATAGTGAGCAAGTCGCAACATTAGTAAGTAATACTGTCACATAAGAATGAATGTAAAAATCACTTGTTGTAATAGACGCGACTTTAATATGGCGACAATAGTGGGGACCAAAATTTGAAAAACTGGTGATAATGCCTTATATTCAATCATGCTTATTAATAATAATAATAATAAATAAAGATACAGTTATATTAACAGATTTCTCTTTAAACACATCCATGGGAATCATGGGAATATGACTTAAGTTTGCTTGCCTGAATTCACATTACTACCCATCCTGCCACTATTCACCTGATTATACCGCACTACGCATCCACTCACGTCTGCTGCTGTTCGCCAAGCCTATCTGCCACTTAGTCAATAAGGAGAAGCAAACTCAAGACTTTCGCAACATAGTGTCACAAACCAACACAAAGTGAATTTGACTGGAGCATTTGCACTTTAGTCAATAAGCCCCAAGTTTTTAGGATATCTCTGTTTGCAAACAAATGGAAAAGAAATTTTGCTTATGGGTAACAGACACAAAACATATTTCCAGTGATCATTTCATCGCGTTTCATTTCTGATTTTTTTTTTTCCAGCTTGATTAATGCAGACTTTTGTGTGGCGTCAGTCTGCATTGCTTTTGGAGGTGTTCTGGGAAAAGTGAGCCCAGTGCAAGTAATGATCATGACATTATTTCAGGTCACTCTATATGCAGTGAATGAGTGGATCCTTATACATAAACTTCATGTAAGTTATTTTTTTTTAATGATTGTATATGTTGGCAGCAGTGCATTGATCTCTTAATAATATTGAGCAAATTTGGCTATTTCATGTATATTCAGTCCAGCCAATGTTTTATTCATTCTAAGCCAATAACTGAAATATGCTGAGATACAACTCGGATTTTAATTTCACAGAATTCTACAATCGATCACAGTTGTTTTGAGAACAACTGAGTGTACAACTGACCCCATCCGAAAATACCTGGTCGCTATTGTATTATTAGTACATTATGTTTTTTATTAACAATCTGTAATAATAATAATAATTATTACTAATATTACTATTTTAATATAAAGAAAATAGCAGTCTGACCAATCCAGTAGTATGACTACTTGTGTTTAATTTAAACCAGTATCATTATGATATAATATGATATATTATGATACTGGTTTAAATTAAACACAAGTAGTCACACTACAGGACTGGTCAGACTGCTATTTTCTATATATTGTGTAAATTTGTGCAAAGGCTGATGCATTGTGTAGCAGTGGCCTGAAGAATTATCATTTGCATCCAGTGGAACAGGATCCTATTTAATATTACTATTTGTCACTGTTCCACCCTGCGGAATCTGATAGGTTGGTATTACCCAACTATTTACGAAATTTATTTAAATTGAAAATGCCATTTTCGATTTGGAGACTCGGAATTCCGAGTTTTTAATCGGAATTCCAAATAAAAATTCTGAATTTCGAGTTTCCATTTTCTTCTAGTAAATGTAACAAGCGGTGCTTCCATGCGAGCACCGCTTGTTACATTAGGCTGCTCAATACAGCAGCCGCTGGGGACACTCATCTCTTCCCAGAGCTTCCTAGTTGGCCTTAGCCAATCAGGAGCCGCTGACATCACGGATGACGTCAGCGGCAGCCAATTCAATTGGTAGTGCTCAGCCAATTGAATTGGCCGCCGCTAACATCATCCGTGACGTCAGCGCTCAGCCAATTGAATTGGGCGCCGCTGACGTCATCCGTGACGTCAGCGG
>JAKJJM010015836.1:0-10135 GCA_021901965.1 Pipa carvalhoi | reverse complement strand
TCCCATGTCTGTATTGTATTTGTGTTGTTAATCTGTACAGTGCTGCGTAAATTTGTGGCGCTTTATAAATAAAATTATACATACATACATACATACATACATACTGTTGGTAAGTGCAAGCACATGGGAGTGTATGGAGCACTACCTGATTTTTCCCTTTTTCCTCTCATGTCTGTTTCATCTACATAGGTGTTGAGGAGCTGGGTTTTGACTGTTTAATACACGTGTGAGGTGTAATACTTTTTTGTTATTTTAAACATGATTACACTAGGGAATATTCTTCCCTTGTTTTTTGCACTTCTACACATTTTCCTACAGGGTTTCCTGTGAAATTTTGATGTAATGAAGCTTTATAGGGCTCTACTGTGGATATCAATGGTGGTAACTACTGTTATTATTGTAACTGGTGCAGACTGAACCAATTGTTAATTTATACTGTTTGTTTTCTGAATGAATTGTTACTAAGTTTTTGAAGCAAGTAAAACTGCACTCTCTACTTGATGATATTATTAGTGCACCACATATACACCAACTGTTAAGGGGTGTACTGTTTTTGGCAATTTTACTTTTGTAAGCAGGGCCTGCTCTCTGAAAGGATTTATCTGAAACATTCAGAATACAAACTGAATTAAAGGATCAAACAACCGTAATAATGCTAAATCTACATTCTTAAAATATCAGTTTTAGTATATGTTGTCTGATTATATATCTTACTAGTTTTGTTTTTTCCCGTCTCTGACTTCAGGTGCTGGTCCCCTCATACACAATATAATTTTCCACCAACAGGTGGCACTTTGTAGTGAACAAATACTATAAACTGTGGACCTGCAGTCTGGAGTATACATGGCCACCTGTTGGTAAAAAGTGATATTGCAGACCAAACTTTAAAAAAATAAAAAAATCCTAATCATGTGCTGTTCTAAAGCTGGACACTCCCACTTTTGTTTTTCAAAAGCACAGACTGTTTAAACTGAAAGATTACAGTAAAAACTGTGTGCCTTCTCTAAAAAAAAAATCCCTAGCCTCAAATCCAAAGAAAAGTTAAAAAAACAATCAACCAAATGAAAAAGCAATTAAACAGCTGGTGAAGAGAAGGGAAAATAGACCAGTGGAAGGAAGTTTCATATATAAGGACATATAAAAGAATACCTCTGGGAGCACATATAATTATTTACGCAAATCGGATCCCATATAAATGTCCGTTCCCAGGGAGGATGCATGAAATACTAAATTACAGTGCAACACACTGGTATGGGGAAAATGTGATCTCAACAGAGAATTCTTTTTATTATTCTTACTTAACTCTTTGTTCTGCTATGCAAAAGGATTGTTGGTATTGGCGGTTGGTACAAGCTATAAATTGCACACCTATTGCAAAGAAAAATGCTATTGCCTTCTATCTATTTCGATTTAATGTATTAGTCTTGTTTATTTGGTTCTACTGCTATCGAGTCCAAGGTGAAGTAAAGGTTAATGCAATATTCACTGATTTAAATATTGATCCCAATATAGCAATATTGAAAAATGTTTGTTTTAGGATAATCTATAATCAAAGCATTAATTTAATATACATTGCCTTCTAATGTACATTTCTTATAATTTCAACTTTGCTTGCCCTTTCTCTTTCTATATTGAGTGAATCTGGGACTTTATCTCACCAGATGCACAAATATGGGTGTTTTTTATATTTTATCGATCGATTATTATATTATTTATGACAAAAATAATTGGGACCTGTACTGACCTCTGTGTTAGTCCTCATTTGACCTTAGCCCAACTGTAGTAGGTTTCATTTATGACCTGCAAAAGCAATCCATTAATTGAATGGCATGCATTGTAAAAGTACATGCATTAGTACTTCTGTGTAATTATATATAAGCTGATTTATTACCATGGACCATTAACAATACGATTATTATTAGAAGGAAACTATTCAGGATGGATAGGAACTTTCTTCTCGGTTCCAATAATATTTGTTATTGTTAGAGGATGAATAAGGTATGCCCTGTGTGAACAGAAAAGTTTAGTTTCTAATGATAGGTAAATATTTAGATTATTTCAAAGGGGAAGTTCTGGATGGGGAAGAAAAAAAACAAGTAAAAATTAAAATATTATTGCAACTGACATCTGGAACTTCCCCTTTAAGTTTTCCAGTTCATTTGAATGTATTCTTAACCATTAAGCCAATTTAGCATCGGAAAGAAGATGGCTGGCAAAGTGATGTAAAATGGACCAGATACATTCATACCTCCCAAAACACACAACCTTTCCTAAAATGTAAGTCGGAGGGAGATTTTTTTTTTTATTTTAAATGTAAGTGTATTCTGTGGTTTCTATATGTTAATGCCTCTCTTTATGTTACTATGCTCTTGTTGCATACTGATCTTCTTAGATGTTTTCTTTAGTTACCCTTAATACTGTACTGCCATTGGATCCATTGATTATTTTTTAAGGTTATCTGATCATCTGAAAATTGGGGACATGGGTTAGCCATATGGTTTGTTTTAATTGAAATGGATTCACTGTCAGTGAAGTCCTGCTAATTATATCTTACATAACAGTCCCTGATTCTTCAGGTTATCCTGTAACTCACTCTTAATCAGTGTGTGGAGAAAAACACAGTCAAGCATTTAAGAGAAACAGTGTGGTGAAGTCGTCAGCAGGTGTCATAATGCACACATAAAAACCTATGCTACTATGTACTCATACATGACCTTAATAGTATTGTGATAGCACACCCTTTATTATTGAACTCTTTGGGTGGTATTTACTAAACTCATTCCCTGCAATTCGATCCGTTTCATCATTCTTCGCCCATTTTTCACCTTTTTTTTTTTTCCACCACATTTTCAATATCCCCTAATTTATGTAAAGCAAAGTAAAATTTATCGATAAATTTAGATGCATTAATAATACCACTACAATTTACATTATGGTCAATGGAGCCCTTTTCAATCAATATCACCGATTTTTCTGCCAAGGACTTTTGCTGACCCATCCCCATAGGGAATAATGTGTTTTCACCACCCACAACCAAGCAAACACTTTTTAATGATTAAAAAATTTAGAAAGAGGCTTAATAAATTTCGATATCGGTGATATCACAGATATCAATCAAGCGGGGAAAATGTGTTCGAGTATAATAAATACCCCCTTTGTGTCAGATTTAAAAATGCAAAAGATGTGTTGGGATATATTGCATGAAAATTCTATGTTAAGAAAGCAAGATCTGGTTACAGTCAAAGAAAGGATCATACTGTAGCCAAATTCTGTTGATATTTCCAAATATAATTATTGTATCATTCATTTGTCACAATGCTATGTGATCTGCAGAGGACTGCATTTTTCTGCATGCACATATTAGGATAGGCCTATGACGTTTGTATATGTGATACTTTTACAATTACAAAGGATGCTCTGAATTTAGAGATTTGATTCAGGATTCAGCCAATCCCAGATTTTTTTTGTAATCCAGAATAATCCAGATCCTAATGCTTTATCTTTAACCATATCCTAACCCCATTCTTTTTAATTGTGGAAGAGAAGGTTTTGTGAGTCATTTGGTGAGTACATGTGGCCATACCCATTCAAATTATTGTCAATGTGTGGACAAAGGTAAACAGGATTCTATTTTCAGCCAATGTCAACAATATTACTTCTATTGCAACCTTATTCATCATACAAGGGCTAACAAAATTCTCGAAGCTAAGTATTTTAGATTCTGTTTGAAGTATTTTATTTGTTAATTTATTTTGCTAAGATTTGACCAAAGCCCACATATCATTAGTAGTCCCATAAGAAGTTGGTATTTTGAATTGAAATGATCCTTTTCCTGGGAGAAGGAAAACATTCACACATTGGGATTTGCTTTGAGATATCAATCTATTACAGTGGCATTGCCAAGCACTGCTGGGAATCAAAAGTCATAAAGGTGATGCTGGGTAAGCAAGTCGTTGCTAGCTGCTGTGGGGGCGTTTGTGCGGTAGTGACCTGGGCATTTTAGATTAGCTGAAACTAAATATAAACATTGAACTTTTAGGATTGAACTGTATATAAATGGATTATATTCTGTAACTGAAACTAGCTTCGATCTATTTGAGCCTAGATTATAAAATAACAAGGCAGTTAAATGATTATGGTGTCCCTTTAAAGAGAAACTCCAAAAAAAATGCTATAGCCAATATATATTTGCATATTAACGATTGAATCTGCAAGTACATTGAAACTTCAGCATTTCTTTAAATTGGGATAGTATAATTGTACTTTGTCCACCTGGCTACACTGAGTCTGTTTGCTTAATGATCTATTGTTCCTAAGTTAAGGGCTCCATCTAGTGGCCAAGGTGAACATTTAGCATTTCTGTAAATCTATTATGCAGGCAGGCTTTATACTCCCTAATGTAATCTCATTTATTTAGGACCCTCTATAGCAGTGGTTCTCAACCTTTTTATTGTTGCAACCCTTCCAATCAGATCCCTGTTAGATCGTGATTTAAGGGATCTGATTGGAGGAGCTATAATGTCAATCATCATTTAGCCCCGCCCAACCTGGAAAGAAAAGTCGGGCTGACAGGGAAGATGCCAGAGAGAAGCGTTCATAAAGGTACATTTTTTTAAAGTACATATGTATTTACAAAATTGTTTACTTCATTAGTACAACCTAAATTAGTATTGGAGTTTTGAGGTGACGTGCGAATAGTGTAGCAGTCGCAACTTTAATATGGGAATATTGTTGCAGTCGCAGATTTGCTATGGGATTCCAATGGTCTTAGGCGACCCCTGGCAAATCGTCATTCGACCCCCAGCTTGAGAACCACTGCTCTATAGGCTAAATATATTTTTGTGAAGTGGAAAGTCCTTCATATTTTAGACCTCCCTCAAGTGGTCAGAATGACCATTTTATCCAGCTGTATCAACTATTAGTTGTAGCATGGTCAGGTCTTTTTTATAGATCACTTAAGAGGTGAAATGCAGGATCAGCCTTGTAGCAGTGAACCTCACTGAGGATTTAATGGACTCAAGAGTCCACATGTCCTGTCCCCTGCTGGATACTCAGGATAGGGACTTGAAGCTAAAAGATGTAGGACCCCTGGGTAGATTGATTGATCGAGGTGGGTGATTTTGGCATTCTAGCTAGTACTTCATAAAGATGTTCAAAGAAAATTTGAACCTACAACCTCTGTAAATTTGCTTTCTAATTGATATTTGTATCTTTGTTGTGTTGCATGATGACCTTTGTACCAATCAAGTGTTGACCCCTGGGGAGGGCAGGGTGTTTTATGTAACTCTGCTACCTTCAGTCCAATTACTCTCTTCATTTCAGAGGATTTAATCATTCATTGATATTTGTGGGATTAAATCCTATATATACAGTTCAAAAATTTAATCTGGACATTACTCATTGATTTTTTTTTTTTTTAAACCAGTGTTCCCATAATTTTTGCATTCAGTCCTTTATTAGGACCTTAAAAGTAAGAAAGTATCCTCTGAAGAATCCTGATGAAGGGGGGCCTAGTGGTTCTTAGTGAATCCTGACAAGGCTTGCCCCTCTGAAATGTTGATGTGCTTGTTCCCCTGCAACTGAAATTAATGCATCAAGCAACGTGCTGTGCTACCTTGTTTCTTTTCTTGAGCTGATGCCTTCCACAGCATCCATGAACTTTAGCACCTGCAAACTCTTTACACCCTAATCTAAAGGGTGGAGAGTACTGCCAGAACCATTTTGTTTGTGGGCTTTCCTGTTTATTTGTTTTTGCTTGGTTATGGGGTGTAGTTTTAATCTGTTAAAGATAAAAGGACTTTTTATGCTCATGGGATCATGAGGATAGTTTAAAGGGAACTTTTGCAAAAACTGCCGAGTATTTTTCTTTATAACAAAAAACAAGTTTTTAACTTGTATCCATCAAACATTACCTTGTTCGATGGAAATCCGATTGATCAAGTCAATAAAAGTTCAATGTTTTGCATGCAAGCTCACACATTGTTTTGTATGATGCTTGCAATCACTCTAGGTTGTAGCATGCGGCAGCTTTGCGGCCTTTTCACTCATCCGTCAATCTCTCTCATTCAATATCACATTTTATGATTTGGGATACAAAGATATAAAAATGTAGTGTGTTTAAAATGGCAGTCACGTCATATTTTCAAGATGTGTGTTTAATCTGTTTGCAGTGGACACTTGTAAAGAAAAGCCTAGCGGTAGCGTTAAACAGACCTTAAAGAGACTTTGTTCTCATTCATCATATCACTGTAGAAAACCACTTCACTCAAACCCTGTATTAAGTGTTCTGTATTAAAAGCGCCTCAATCAATCAAAAGCGATGTATCCATTGTAAACTTGACTTCACTTTCTGTATTCCTGCATCTCTACCAGCAAATGTGTAAATTAAAAAAAAAAAAAAGTGCTGACGATCTTTGAACTATAAAATGAAGCAATCAAGCACCATTTTCTGAAAAAAACTCTCAATCTGGGTCAACAAACCTGCTGCAGGATTACATCTCCCAGCATTGCTCTGCAGATTCAGCTGGTGAGGAATGCCAGGATTTGGAGCTCTGTTTCCCATAATGCTTGGTGCTGTAGTTTTGTTTCCCATGATATTTGTATGAGGGCCCACCTGTTTGCTTTTGTAAACTGACTGAGAAATATATTTAAGCAGCCAGCTATCTATTTGTATTGGAATGTAGGGCCACAAACAACAAAACATTTCATTTCCATGTTTTTGCGTTTTTGTTTATTTCTGTATTGATGCATTTTTTTATGTGATATTTTCCCTTTATTTGATTTCATTTTTAGCCAGCAAAATAATGCTTAAGATCTGTGAAAGAAAAAAATAACTTTCTGCAAGTGTCAATTATGTAGTAATGATTAATTTTCTCTAATATTTTGATAAAATTGTAGCTTATGAAGTGTTCAGAATGGTAGTTTTACACACAAAAAAAGCACAATTCCATTAAAAATAAAATGTAAGTTTTTATAAATAAATAAGCCTCAAAATGAGGAATAGCATTTAATATTCAGTGCAGAGTAACTGTAGAGAATGCAACATGTTGTGGTTAAGGGTTAAACCAACAAAACGATCTATGAATGTAAAATCCTCTAATGCTTCAACTTTCTGACCACTATATATCTATGCTATGCTGTGAATTCTACCCTTCTTTCTCCCTGGGGGCTAGAGATTCTGTTAAGCAGCAGATGACTTCATGGGCAGTGTAGGAAGGTTAATCACCAGAGTAAAATAACAAAAATTAATTACTACAGGCTAGTATGCTGATTAATCTCGAAACCTTGCATCTGTTCCACAAGTCTGACAGCCATTGTATGAACTATTCATTTTGGTTTACAGTAATGCTTTGTTGGCTTTGTGAACATTGTTAATTTTGGGCTTATTTCTCATTTATTGGGGTGCATTTCTCTTAAAGGAACTACCTAATCTTCATAGTTACTTGACATACATATAATAGTCGCTGTTAAATTATTTTTGCAGTATATACCGTACTCTTATTCTTGGCGGTTTCTAATTTTATAACCAATTTAATAAAGAAGCCCCTTCTGTCCCAATTATTTGCATTTCAGAAGATCGAGTTGGAATCTCATGTCAGCTATTTCATCCACAGGCTTGATAATTCAGAGAAAGGTAACTGAAAGAAGCAGGTAGACAGTAGCTGTGTTAGGTCACACGCAGTATTCTGATTGGTTATTCAGAAATGTCAAGCCTTAAGATTCTATAATGAACTGCTGGAGATGAAAAAGGGGGGCAGAGAAAGAGCTGCAGAAAGAAAATGACCATAAATGAAAAGGGTGGAAATTATTAACAAATATGTACTGCAAAAATCAATTTGTTAACAGTGAAGAAGGCAGATAACTGTCTGTTGGTGAGCAAACTGTTTTTCAGTGCTAAATCTTTACTTAGAGCAGTGTTTTTTTCCTAACTTGAATCCCCTGATCATGCTGGACTACAGCTCCTGAATTCCAATAGCATATAATAAAGAGTTAAAGCTTGCTAGGAGTTGTACTACAGCAACATCTGGGTTCCCCGCTTTGAGAAAAACTGCCTCAAGGACACATTTTAGAGATAAAGCTCTCTGTAGCCAGAGAATCCCAGTGCAGGCCTTCTAGTTAGCTCTGGTGCAGGCCTTGCTGTGGGTTGTATTTCCTCCTCATTTGCTAGTGCCCCACTGCTACTGGCATATAGAGTAAAAAAGCATGGAATCCTGGCACAGTGCAGAATGGCATTTGAGGAGCTACTATGGAGATAGGGAATCTTTAGATATCATTTTAAGAAATATATTATCAACAGCACATACACATTCTTAACTTCTGCCACTTTAGCTCACTCACACTAGGGGCGAAAGTTATTAAGCCCGTAAAGACTCAATTGAGTCTTTGCGAGCTTAATCGCGCGAGAATTCTCGCGAGCGCATCAGGCGAGATCTCGATTGCGCTTCTCCGTAATCGAGATCTTTCACCCAAAAGTTTTTAGCCATAGGACTTTATGGCTACTTTTGGTTGAAAGATCTCGTTTGCGGAGAAGCGCGATTAATTCTTGTGCGATTAAGCCCGTAAAGACTCAATCGAGTCTTTACGGGCTTAATAACTTTCGCCCTATGTATTGTCTGTTCCATAAAAAACAAGTTCCAGATAGTTCTCTTCTCCTGCCTTGTGCATTCAGCTAATTGATTGAAGTCAATCTAGGGGACTGTTCACATTAGACTTTTATTACGAATGATGAATGCACAGTTAGTTTCACAGATTGTTAGGGGATAAGCCATCATCTGTAAGCTTGTGCAATTTGACTACACACTTGGAGGCCAAGTTGCAGGTGTACTAATTTTTTTTTCCACTTGACTGATCAGCTGATCTATTAGCATTTCTGGTGTGGGCATACTGAGACATCTCTTTGTCAGAGGGAGAACCGCATCCAGACGTACACCAATAAGGGACCACACCTCACCAAATTGCTTTGTCAGAGCAATCAACCTTGAACCAATCTGATCATAGTTTGAACTCTGAGCAATTCAGCTCATCATTGACCTATGTTAATGTGTGGGTGCTCACATTGCAAACAGGCTGTTATACCTAGTATCTTTTATTGTAAATACATAGGGATTCAGTCTTGCTGAAATACACCAGGAATTCAAACTATAGGAGATGTCTGGCAATGTATGGTCAGCTATAAAGCCTTCATCAAACCACAGACCTTTATTCAAATCCTGGTTTAATCCAGTTCAGACTGAGCAACATGTCTTTTTACAATGTGAAATAAACCATAAATATGGCACTAAATATAAATAACCTTTGCAAAAAGTCGTGGACAGAAATCTGGAGGGAATAGTTTTGCTAACTTTAGATGTTGGAATTTGTTTGAATCCCGAAAGACCAAAACCGTTATTCTTAACTTGTATTTCAGGTTTCATATTATTGGGGTAGTACATTTGTTTCAAATAGATAATACAGACTTGGCTAGTACTGATTTGTGAAAGTGCAATTGATGTACTACTTAATCTTAATGTTCATTTTAGTTCCCTAGCAACTGGCTGTCATTGAGTTCCTGTGTGTTTATCCACAAGTAGGTAGCTTACTCAAGAATAGGGGAATGGAAGCCCGATCTGGGGCATTTATCCTGCATCCCAATGCCCCATGCATTCTCTGCGCTGAGCACAGTCTTGATTGTTGTTTCTGTGGCTTTCTGGGAGCCAGTACATTTTAGGTTTTCATTAGATGTGATTTGCAGAAGTGGAAGAAGTATTGATGAGCTGTGTATTTGCTATAAAGTGCTGTGTTACTGATTCTTGTTGAGGTTTTTTTTTAATACCATTCTACTATTTATGATATTTAACAGTTTAAAAAACAAAACATTGATTACTTTGCTATGCAGACTTTGCAGAGGTAGTCTGAATGCTGGATTTAGTCTGGGGCATGCTGTATGTTTACTAGGGTACAGGCATACAATGACCCATAATTCTTCTGTTTTCTTAACTATGTTAGGAACTTCATTCTTCTTAATGGACACTAAATCCTCACAATAAGTTTGATTTAAAAGTGGGATAGAGGGAAAGCTAGCTGACTGAGTAGTGGTCACCAGAACATGCAATCTGGAAATATATATGCACCTCCTCTAATATTGTTTTTTTTTTTT
>JAKJJM010015819.1:0-11190 GCA_021901965.1 Pipa carvalhoi | reverse complement strand
ACAGGGAGATGGCAGAGAGAAAAGCTGCTCAAAGGTACATTTTTAAAAATACATATATATTACAAAAACGTTTATTTCTGTAGTACAATCTAAATTAGGATTACAGATTTTGAGGTGACAGGTGCACTTTAAGTTGCCATAAACAAACCATTATTTTCATCAGCGCAGTACCGTGAGCTTATCACAGTACAGTGCCTGAGATAAGAAACTTAAGGCTATGGTCACACTGGCGTATAGGTGCGCATTATTTAAAAAAAAAAAAAAAAAAAGTGTCGCAAAAAAATGCAGAAAAAAAACACTGAAAGTAATGACTGATACACATACAATGTAACACTTGCGCTTCATAGAGAGGAACATGCTTCATGTTGCGTTTTTTTGAGTGTATGGACGCGAACATGAACAATGCGAATGGATTACTAGCAATGGGAATTGAACAATAGTGATCACACATGGAAGAAAAGTGATGCGTAAGTGCTATTATTTATATATAAAACATGTCCCGAAAATATGCCAGTAAAATGCCATGGCGTATTTTCACAATGTGCTATTTTTAAAGAAACAATGCGCACATAAGCGCACATATATGTCAGTGTGTCCCTGGCCTAAGCAAAGGCAAAAAATTATACTCTCAAATAGAATTTTGACATTCTTTTAGTATGTATATATGTATATATAATTTTGTTTATAAAGTGCCACAAATTTACGCAGCTCTGTACAATTCAGTAATACAAATATAAGACAGACAATGGGAAAAATGCATTACACAATACAAGTGAGTAACTTACAAGCATAAAATCACTTTAAGTGCCAGGTTGTGATTGACACAAGAGGATGGAGGTCGCTGCCCCATAGAGCTTACAATCTCAGTGGGAGAAGTAAGAAAAAACAGAACTTTACCAATTATGTCAGAAATGAGGTTGGATTATTTCAAAATGGGAGATTTCCGTATAATAATATTTAAAAAACTGGAGCTCCAGCAGATCTCCTCCACCTTGCCACTGGATATAGGTACATAGATCAACATTTTGATGGTATTCCTGCCATCTTTGTCAAGACCAGCTGCTTATTTTGAGTTAAGCAATGACACCTGCAAGAACTGTCATTCATTACAAGGATTTTTTAAAGTGATGCTTACACACTGAAACAAATTATTTTAAGGTGTAAATAAATGTTTTGTTTTCTAAAACAGCAACTTGTGTATTATAAAGGATAAGGTGCCCACTGTTTTAATTTTTTAGGATATTAAAAGTTGCATTTATGTGTAAAATAAATATAGCTCTTGAACTCCTCTGTGACCTTTAGTGGTGTATTATGATGCTTTAATATGTTTTTCAAATTTGCAAAGTAATCAAGTGTGTACATATTTATATAGCCTTCAGAAATGTATTTAGATAAACAGGTGATCACAGAGGTGTTGTCTTGGTAGCCAAAGTACAAAACAGAGTATCATAACCACAGAATTGCTGTTATATAGATACAGATACAACACTGACTTTGCACTGTAATGAGTTTTCTCACGTAAACGTTCTGAACACAAATCAGGGGAGAGTGACAGGCACAGCATCAGTAAACTGTTTGAATCACAGCAACATATATAAAAGTAGCTATAGCAATAGTGAGTGAATATTGACAGCTAACACTCCCTTATAAACTGAGTTGTTCCATTAAACAGGGCAAGTATCTAAAATATCTCAGAGTTTAATCCAATACCCAGGGAGGTTTACAACCGGATAATGTCTATTCAGCACCCTTTAATGTTTCTAAGACTGATCATACAGTCTTGCTGCAACTTTTCTTCAGAAATAACTTTTAAAACTGTTCCCATTACTTGAACTACAGTCATAGGCTCAGCCTTAAATCTTACACAACTGCATCTACATTACAAAGTAAAACTCACTGACACGTGTTATACACAACAAAAGCCACTTTCAAATTAGTTTCACTTTGTGCAGTATTAGAAGTGACTGATGAAAATTAGAGGGACAGTATTATCTGCCAATAGCACATGCAAGTTTTTATCAGACCTACTGCTTTATTTAGCTATACCAGGGGCCGGAAACTCCGGGACGGGTCTTGGTACACAATCTGCACTGGGACCTCTCTCCTGGGCCAGTGCATAATCGGCACTTGGGCCCCGTCTCCCCGTGGTGCACTACAGGAGTGGCAGCCTGGCCCAGTCACAACTACTGCCATGACCCCTGTAGGTCTGCCACTGAGCCATACCCATTTTTCAGTTGGCCATTTGTGTATACCAATCCACTGCAACATCAATAAATAGGTTAAGCTACCCATAAAGGTTTTGTGTGTTTGGTTCCCCTTACAGTTTTGTCATCAGACGTTTTATCGCAAAAGAAAGTGCATGTGGGAATAATTTCCTACAGTAAAACTGTCAGCAGCAGTGATGCAGGTAAGTAAAAGGGGGCTTTGAAAAGGATGTGACTTTGCTGATACTAAAAATCATACAGTGGGGCTTAGTCTAAGAAAGTTAGGTATAAAGGAATGATATCAGAACCTAGGGCTTTTACAGTTTACAATTGTGTTGCCAGCTTGCGGCCGCCTTCAATCCTTATCTATTGCTCATATGATGTACAATAGCAAGTGCTGCTATTGCATGCAATGATCTTCACTTGGTTTTCTGCATTAGTTGTTGCAAGTCACTTTTGGACAGGTTGTTGGTGGCTTCTGTTGCTTCAGCCTTTTGTGTCTTATTGTGCCTTATTGCAGTAGCTGATTTTCAGCTAAGTTTTTTTTAATAAAGCTCATTACTGTCTATGGTGCAAAACACAATAGCCTGTGTGGATTATTACACAGGAAACAATGGATACTGTAGTGTGTTAAAATTCTGATTTTTCTGCTTTCCTGTGTTCTGGTGGGTTACAGTTCCTCTGATTCTGCCCTGTACTGAATTATTGTAAGTACACCAGTCGAAGGTTAACCTGGGGGCTGCAACTTGAGTGTTCCCTTGCAGCAAAGTCATTACCTACTTGCAGGGTTTAAAGGCAAAAACAACATCAGACTTGCACTGTGCGGGCCCATCAAAGGGAGGAGAAAGGCCTGTTAGGCTGGCCTGCCAGGTGAACCTACTCAGGGACAGTGGCCTCCCGGGTTGGTCCGCTCAGTGCTCCGGGGCTTGCTAAAGGGGCCTGCTTTGGACCCTGGGGCCCATTGGGAAAACTCCCAATGTCCTAGCAGGACAGTCCGACACAGGGTGAAAACCAGGCAGCTCTTAGGCTCCATACCCTTGGATTATGGAACACTAACTCAGCAAAGCTTACATATCAACACCAGGTCAGAGGACTGAAGGGGCAGTCCTAAATTCCCACCTCACTGAGCTTCCTGAGTTCTCCTTTTCAATGTAAAATGGACGACTTTGGCAGTTATTAGGAAATTAAGTAAGCCAATCTGCTTACAGTTTGGAGTTCAAAGTAAAGCAAAGTTGCAAACCTTGAAAAGATTTTTTCGACAAGAAAAAAAATGACCAGCAGAGCAATCAAATGTTGATCACAGAGTGACTTCACACACCACCTGCCAACTCTTCTGTATTGTAATTGTATGTATTCATTAATTAGTGTATTGTGGATGTGATAAAGCAAATCTCATATAGACATTTGTGAGCTCTGTCAAGGAAATAGTAGTGGTAGCATACTGCAGAAAATTTGTCATAATTTTTAAAGGACGTGACATCATCTTCAAATGCATCTTTTTAAAGTAGACAATGCCATCTTAACCTTTTCTTTATTAATGATAACATACTGGTAATATGCATGAATTAGCATAAGAAATAACAATGTCAAAATGTAGTCACATTTTGGTCACCAGTATTGTCACTTGATAATATTCATATGATTTATTTTTACATTCATTTCAATGGCAGACAAGTCCTAGCTCACGTTGGCACTTGGTTGCCACATTTATAAGCTTTTTGAATAAAATGACACCAGAATACAGACAGGAAACATACACCTGTTGGTAAATTGTTGAAGCTGAATTGTGGTGAATTCATGCATTTAAGGGACAATTTTCAGTCTGATAAATATGTCTCTGTGGTTTCCTAAGTTCTAAAGGTTGTTGTTAGAAATAATTAGATCAAATGATTATAATGGTGTAATAAATGGTAACCCTAATCCCATAACACACTAGCAGCACCACTAGATGGAAATGTCTTACTTTAATTTATGTCTGTTATGGATATAAAATGTAAAAAAGTTTAACTGAAGTCAAAGTGATCATTTGTATTGCTCTGTGTTTTCAAATGTATTTATTTATTTATTTTTTTGCAGCAATTTGATTTTTGGAGTAGTTTAAGAAAACAATTTGAATTGAAAGAGGGCAAAACCTGAAAAGAGTTTTTCAGGTTTTTATTAACTTCCCCATATTTAGCTATTTTCCCACAATTATGACTGAATTGTCCAAATACTTACATACAACTGCCTGCTACAAATGTAAATTCCACCCCACCCCGTTATAGAGTTCACTTGAACATAACATGATCTATATTCATGACTTAGGCCTCAACCTAGTGAAAATAAATGTATTTTAAAATAAAATTGGCCCATTGTCTAGACGGAAGGAAGATTATTTTTTAAGTGTAGAAGTGATTTAGGGCAAAAGAAAGGCAGACTCACTCTCTATCCCCAGGCAGACTCACTCTCTATCCCCAGGCAGACTTATTATACTCTGAGTATCAGCATAAATGACAGCGAAGTCTGGGGGAATTTCCAAGTACCTCACTCTCTCTCTCACCTGCAGCCTCTTCCCGTAAAAGGCGGGGTCGCACTGAGTCCATGATAACATTTTACCAATCAACTGCGGGCTCGGAAGAGCAGACGGATGAAGTAACCAATGAGAGAAGCGAGGGTGTGTTCGCGGCGAGCTAGGAGCATTGATGCCCTATGCAGGTTTCTGTAGTTTCTAAGTGCGCGTTCTTTGTATTCTGCTGAATAACACTTCCCTTTCCCCCGGACAGGCATGGAGGTCCGGGAGCCCGGGCTACGCCGCCAGGCAGTGAAGAGACATCTGCACAAGCACAACCTAAAGCATCGCTATGAGTTCCTGGAGACCCTGGGAAAAGGAACATACGGGAGAGTGAAGAGGGCCAGGGATTTCCAAGGAAGAGAGGTGAGACAAGCCGTGTGCAATGAGGAAGGACCTGTACGTGCAGTAGAGGAGTGTTGGAACGGTGTGGGAGAGTGCGGACTACAGAGGATGATGGGGAAGTGATGTGTGGTTTCTGTGGTGGGAAACGTTGAATCTAGACATGCCCTGGATAAGGACTTTTGACAGTCGATGCCTGTTACACATTGTTCTAGCTTAGTTTCAGGACAAAGAATGTAGATTAGTTATGTAATGCTTTACAGACACGTACAAATAGATGGGATGATGGTCTTTGACATTTTTATTTCTAAAGCTGCTTTGTTCAGAGATAAATAATTCAATAATGCAGTTACATTACAGACATAGAAGTGATTTGCAAGTAATGTAAATACAATACAATACAAAAAAAAATACAAGTATAAAATCATGAATATACATCACTCTAAGTGTCAGGCAGTGACTGATACAAGGTCATAGAAATACCTGCCTGTAGAGCTTACAATTTAAATGGTTCCTAGAAAGTATAATTAATGTAAGTGGCCAACATTTCTTGAATTTCATATAACACACTGTGATAATATTAGTGTGTTATTGTATGCAATGACGCAACTGGCAAAGACAAATATAAATGGAGGTATGCATGGTAACTTTGCATTGAATTATATCAAATATTTTCACCTTTGTTACTGTTGGACTGCAACAATATTTGTTTTCAAAACAATTGAACAAAACTAGTCTTTAAAGACCATCTTTTAATATCAAGGTGGGGTTGTCCTCGAATTACTATGTTGAGCTGAGGCTTTGTTGTGTTTCCATGTGAGGCTGTTAAAATGCACAGCATGCATGTAATTCACAGATCTCTCTCTGCTTACTTTGCAATGAGGAAAATGTATGTTATGCTGTAAGGCAATTTTTGAATTTGGGCAGTTGGTGTAGAAGGTAAAAGTTACCAGATCAGTTAAAAGTTCAGGGATATGTTTATCTTATGCTGTTATTAGGATTTGAGTGATTGTACCCTTATAGTTTTTAAATGATCTAAAAATGGCCAACTGCTGTTAAATGCATTTTAATAACTGTCCTAAGTGGTTTTTTTTCCAGCTGATCTTAGCATAAGGAAATATGCCCCCTATTTTTGTTAGTGGGAATCCTACTTTTATTCTCTACATTAAGCATGTTTACTTCTGAATGGAAAATATGGCAACAAAAAGACCCTTTAAAGCAAATGTGACTTCAGCCATAAAAAATGGAAATTGGCAGTCATTTTTATCCAGCACTTGTAAACATGACCTAGCTGTTGAATTCCTATTTTTTTTTCTCCAGTTTGTCACCATTTATAACCTGGGCTTTCTGAGGCACTCATAATTATGTATTATTAAAGCTTAGTATAATGCAGTGGGCATCTGTTTAATCAGCTAAAAAATGGCTGCAACCTGAAAATAGGATAAACAAAATCAATACAAATTAGGAATTGCATTTTAAGGATCCAGTTTTTACTTCAATGTAGGATTAACTCAAATGTCAAACTAAGAAAGTAGTGACAATTAAATACTTAGGGCGAAAGTTATTAAGCCCGTAAAGACTCGATTGAGTCTTTGCGGGCTTAATCGTGAGAGAATTCTCGCGAGCGCATCAGGCGGGATCTCGATTGCACTTCTCCGCAATCGAGATCTTTTGCCTAAAAGTTTTGTAGCCATAGGATTTATGGCTACCTTTTGGGGCGAAAGATCTTGATTGCGGAGAAGCACAATCGAGATCCCCGCTAGGTTCTCTCGCGAGAATTCTTGGGCAATTAAGCCCACAAAGACTCACATCGAGTCTTTACGGGCTTAATAACTTTTGCCCTTAGTCTTTAATGCTTCATAACAATACTGGGGGATTCATCAACAAGAACAATAATTTACTAAATTCTAGTAACCCATAGAAACTAACAGTTAGGATCCATTGATATAAGAGAACAATAAAAGTCAGTCTTTAATTGGTTGCTATTTTTTACTAGACTGCAGTAAACAATTTCCCCTGCTGATGAATTCTACTGTATGTGTATTAAATGTCATACCTGTATTGACGTCATTATAGCTGCATCTTACACAACCATAATAATGTTACAGGTATAGGAAATAATTTAGAATGTGTTATGATTGATCAATCTTTGCAGCTTTCCTCTGGAATAATAGCTGGAATCAATTACCCATTTGTTTTCAATCTTATATATGCATCCCTCTCATTTTGGTAGCAGTCAGATTTGTTTTAAAAGTTGTAAGTGGTAACAGATTAGAGTGAAATATATCTATATGTATATTGCAAAAGAAGGAGTAAGTACTGTTAACAGAAAGTAAATAAATTGTATATAGGGAGACATGTCACAGTATAAAGAAAGATGGTAAGCCCTGGTGCTAAAGATTGTAACTGAACTTGGGTGCCTTTAATAAATTGGAGGCGAAGAAGCCCAGTTGTTAAGGGGGAATTGGTCAGTGTAGAATTATGAAATCTAGTATTTGAAAGTATTTTAAATGGAATTCTGATCTATTTTTGAAGATGTTGGGAGACGATTCTTGGTAGGGACAGATTGGTATGAATTCCTCGTTCTATAAAGCAGGGGTCCCCAAATACTGGGCCGCAGACCACTACCAGTCCTTGGCACCAGGCCATGTGATGGTGACGTGCACACAGGAAGTACGTCAACACGTATTTGCTCTCCCACCCTCCTTCCCGTCCATCAAACTTTTGCTGGATCGAGGAACTGGAAAACTAGTCCCCAAACCAGCAAAGGTTGGAGACCGCTGCTATAGAGGAAAGTAGTGACTATCCTAAACATGTAGCTTGAAAAGGCTTATTTAATTATTCTATCAAACTACTTTAAAATACAAAATCTGTCATTTTAATTAGGGTAGGGATTTAGGATTACTAAAGACTTTTTTTTAATGAGGTCACCTTTGAAATCAGTGTATGATGTGACTTATCTGTTGCTTAACAGAGTGTAAATTCCATTTCTTACAAATGCAATCATTTAAATTGTAATTTTGGCCTGAAGTATAATAAACTCAAAAACTAGTGATGTTTGTTAACTCTAAAATTATGCAGCATTCATTCAGAAGCATTCATCCTCCTAGAGAAAGTGAATGGAGCCTTAGGATAACAACTTTAATCCTTAAGTTTTACTCATATAATTCATACCTTTGTGATTTCCTAGTTTGACTATCCTAACTTTAGGGTATCTTGGTTCCTTTCTTTCGATTATTAAGATACACAGGTGTTCTGGATGGCTGCCCTCTCCCTTACTTGGTTGGATTTATTTATTTACACACAGGTGTGAGCCCATTGCATGCTTTGCTTATGTTATGCTATGCTATGTTGCTATTCTTAGTTCTCACAGGAAAATGACAATGGGTAATGTAACAAGAGCTGTTCCAGTTGCTTTAAGCTGTCTAAGTTTTCCTTTACATATAAATGCTATTGTGTTGCCCAGTGGATACTATCCCACACATTCAGCATTTGGGCTTTGATGGCTATTAACTTGGTTCATTGAACCTTACAACAATATAAAGCCTATATTTAGCTTTCCACCTTGTAAAAACTATTCACTTATGTGCTATAAGACAATCTTTAACAAATTCAATTTTACATTACTGAATTTCAGTTGCTGTAAACTACAACTTCCAGCCTTTTTATTTGTTAAAGTTGATGTCATATTAGGTGAGGGACTGGTGCTATTGCTGGTTAATTAACCATTGACTTGCTTCCCCCTCCCCACTGATTTGCAGTTAATTATGCTGCAGTATCACTTTCACTAACCTTTGCATGCTGCTATTGCACCTTGATCTAGGTCTAGGATAAGAAATAACAGCTATGTGTGCTTCCTACTTTTTCAGAAAGATAGAGTTGTTTTATTTTAATGGTTAACCATTCAAGCTTTTTTTTTTTTCAGCATATGAAAAATATTCTGTACTGTACTCAACCTGAAATCCATCTTCTTTTATCCTAGACAGGGTCAGTCCCTGGCATCTAATGACAGGTCATGTTGCATGAGCAGGTTTAATTTGTTTAGAACATATGTAAGAGCTGGAGATGTTTCATTCCTTGGCATTTACCTTGTTCTTTGCCCTTGAGAGTATTGGCAGTTACTCTGCTTATGCTTTCTGCCTATAATTGCAAAGTGTAATTTCCTTAAACAGACTCTTTGTGTGAGTACAGTTGTGCAATAACATGATACAACAAAAACCACCAATACAATAGGTGGCATATGCAGAGTGTTTGAAAAGATGATAATTAAATCAACTTAGCAGACAGTGGGTAGCAATTAATGTCTTGTCTAATAGCTTAGAGCCAATATAAGCATATTGGACTAGATCAGACAAGGAAGTGTATTAGTGTAACTAACTGAAAGATTAGTCAGTGCTACTGTATTTATCTAAAGTAGCTAGTGGCATACAAAATCACTTGATTAAGGTCTGTGGTACAAAGAAGCTTGTTGCAGTTGTATTTCTCCCAGCAAATTAGCTTGGGGGCTTTCAGAAAGTTGACTCCCAGCGCCAATAATATCCAAATTCATCTGGGGATATCTGTGACATGCAAGCTTCTTCAGAGCATCCCGATAAGATATATACTAAATAAGAACTTCAATGGAGTCCTTGTCAATATATTCCATTGCATTCATGTAAAGGGCAAACTACCCAATAATGATATATAAGTAAATCTAGATAGTTTTGTGTTTAATGTGAGTCTGTGCCAAACTTTGCAGGTTGCAATGGCTTGTGGTACTAGAAAGTAGTAGTAGAAAGGTAAAACAGAAGTAAAAATATGTGTCGACAAAAGCAAAATACTCCGTATTAACCAGAAAGTAATTTACATTTAAGTTTAGAGAAGTAAAACAAACCTGAAATAATTCAACAACCACAAAAATGTATCAACTAGGCTTTCAAGCAAACGTTGTCCAACACATCCAACAAGTTGTAAGCTACATCATATAATAAGGAAATGACACACCATATAGTTCTTGGGGAGGCTGGGGCCATCAAATTTGTAGCAGAGAGCCAACAGTATCATGTTGTACAATTGTCACTCCATTTGAGACTTTCATCCACATTGAAGTTATCACAAGTTGCGGATCCTTGGCATAATTAGTGAGCTAATAAAATATAATATAGTATATGGGTTCTGTAAAGAAAAGATTATGCTGTATCTTTACAACATTAAACACAGTGTAAGTTTCCAGGTCTCATTGTAAATCCATAATTACAGCAGTCAGGATAGCTACACAAGAATGCAGGGTATGCTTCTTTTCTGTATCCTGTTTCTTTTGTAAAAACACAAATTGGTGCAAGTAGGGCAAACAGATTAGTGTGTGACGATATAAGCTTGTTGATGGTTATTTGTGATTGTAGGATGTCTGTTAGAGATGGCATTCCTACTAGCTTCTGCTTGCAAGTTGCATGGTTACCCACAATAATCAGTTGGCTAGCATGCATTTCACTGCCTGTAATCCCTGGATAAAAGCTTTGCTTTCTTTTATAAAGTGCATTCCAGTCTGTGTCCCAGCCTACGATCACACGCTCTATGCTCTTAACCCATTGATTGATACGAGGGGTGAGATTTACACCCTGTTCAATAGTACAGACTTTTTTTTTCCTGTCTCCCAATTTACAAACAGGATCCATGGCTTAGTTTTAATTCCAGTAAACATTTGGAATCAGATTAAAGGGTGGTGTACCCCTTAAGTAATGTATTTTTGTCCTTGCAAGTGGTGGTATTTTTATCTAGAGGTTTTACATTATCAGGTGATAATACATCTGCAATCTTTATATGCAGATGATTTTTTTTGTCCTTTAAAAACCAGTACTCCTTTATAATGTGAGAGGTATTCTTCTGTGGTCTTCAAGCACTATTTGCCTCTTTTGGTACATACTAATGTATGTATTTATGTATGTATGTATATTTTTATTTATAAACCACCACTAGATTACACAGCGCTGTACAATCCAACAATACATTAATGAAACAGACAAGGGAAAGGTGCTTAACAAAGAACAAGTGAAGTAAATTACAAGCATATAATCAAGAAAATACATCACTCTAAGTGCCAGGCCATGATTGAAACAA
>JAKJJM010015802.1:0-13224 GCA_021901965.1 Pipa carvalhoi | reverse complement strand
CGTAGCCATTTTAATCAATGGCTACGGATCGGTACAAATACCCAATTTCCAGATTATGGAAATCGAGAAACACCGATTTCCATAATATGGAAATCGGGACTGCAGTTATTAAGCCCGAAAAGACTTTTCGGGCTTAATAAATACCGCCCTCTGTATTTTTCTTATGGTTCAGATTCCATTGTCATTTGTTTGTTTTATTTAGGTTCTGATGTTTTGCCATACATTTCGGTTTTGGATTTCATTTTTTTTTTTAATTATAAAAATCACAAAATGCACACATTTTCAGGTGTTTGTTCTTTTGCCCTTCTGTTACTATTGAACATAATTTGAAACCCTTTGGATTTAACTAAGCCTGCATTTGCTGTTAGTAAATGTGTGTGTGTATATATATATGCATGCCAAAGTATTACTCTGAAACAACCTAAACAACAGGTATGTATTGATGCATGCAACTTTACCACATTGGACCCTAAAACATGGCTAAAGTATATCCCCTTACATTAAAAGTAGATTTTATACATAATAATATTGAGGGCTTCCCTTTAAAAATTGATATGATATACATAATCTAAAAGTATTAAAGGAATACAAAAGGGTCGTTCCTTCTAGGGGTAATTCTTAAGATAGGAATGGGGAAATAGTCAACGATCATTATTTTATGCTCCAGTGCTGCCTCCTGAGTAACTTGTCAATTTCTTCTTCTCTTGATTAGCAATGTGATCCTCTTCAGTTCTTTTTCCTGTATGTTTCGCACATCTCTGCTTGATAAATATGGTCCATAGTGTGAGTGTGCACTTCAAAACAATAGAAAATGTAAATGTCCGTCTAATGCTATGGTCCCTTTAATGCCTACTTTTCAAAAACTCCTCAGTTTATAACCTTAAGTAGATAATATTTACTTGACTCTGCTTACGGAGTTGAGTAAGTGGCAATCAATAAAGACACAGGAAACCAGGACGTCTCTTAGGCTAAAAAAAAAACAAATTGTGGTTTACTTTTATTTTGCAAAAACAAACACAGTAGTGGTACTCTCCATATCCTCTGAAAATCTGACCTATTTTCAGTTACTCAGTTTACAAAGCTACATAAAAGTTACAGAAATACTTCCATTTAATTTAGTATGTATCTATTTTCCTTTTATCCAAACATGTCTTAACTGACTACCTCAAAAAATCTAATGGTTGCTGGCTACAAGAAAGTAACCTTATATAGATAATGCATTATAGACTCATGTGGTGTCACTTAATACTAGCTAAAGGCTATGCAAACCCTGTCTATAAAGAAAGCCCTATTTACCTACTGTCAAGAAAAATAGCAATTAAGAAACTCCTGACTCACTTCTTAAATCGGCAGGGCTCAATATCCCCCTGTAACTGTTTTCTTCCTCTGAACAATTTCCCTGCTGTGTGTAGCCACACACCCTCCTTTCCCTGACTTCCTGTCTCCACAAGTGACAGCAGAGGCCATCAAAAAGCTTTGATCTTCGCATGCTCAGGGTTAGGAACAGGATTTTTAAATAAGGTGAAAGAAAAGGGTTTCCATAAAAGAATAGCTCTTTGAGTAGTGAATGGTGTCACTCGGGGGCAGGGCTTTTCTGCACTAGACAGGAAAAGCCTGTACATAGATGGGCTGGGGGAGCAGGGCTGTTTAAGCAAGAGGCAAGTACTACTGATCCCAAAATTGTTTTTACATTTTGAGATCAGTACACAATGTTTAGGTTGGCTTTCTATATGTATACATGTTAAATAGAAATAATGTTTTATTAAAACTTTTCATACCATTTAAGGACAATGATGCATATAAACTACTGAAATGGTGATTCAAGGTTATACAGGGCATCTCTACATGTAAGTGATTTTACTTTATCCATATGAGTCTCTGTTTAGACCCATGGTGGTCCACAAGGTCTACCCTCTAAAGTGCTCCATGATGGATCTTTGGAAAACTCACAGGGATGCCTTCATAAATCATAAGGTCCCAATAACCATTAAAAATGGACCTTAAAAATGTAAACTACTTAGTTATATTGTTTAGCTCCAGAAAATCCATCAGCTTCATTAGTCAATACCCAGAGGTCCAATGGAGAGTGTCTTGCTGGGCTTTCTGCAGCATTACTCCATCTATAATTCTGTTTATGGCCCTAAATGTTCCTAACTATCATGTAAATCTGACACATATACTCCACAGTGGGCATCTAGGCTGGGTAGATACTTAAAATATAACAGATGAATATTTAGATTTTTATAAATAACAACATCCCTGTTCCAGTAGAAACAAACAAAATCTCAGATTCTCTCTGAATGATTCTTTAAAAACCATAATGTGATTCAAGACGATATCCCCAGTCTACTTTAAACTTAAGTTGGTCACCTCCCTCTACAAATATGGTGGGAGTAGAAAGCCTCTTAGTTTTATGTCAATGTACTATTTTGTTCCTCTTTACATAAGTGCCTCACCATATGGCTTATAGGTGAATTGCAGACCATTCAAGAATGGACAAATTATTAAGCATTTGAAGTATGTAATAAGTGAAATGTGATCTGATGGGAATACTCTAGAACTATCCTTTACTAATATTGTTAGATATTGACTATGAATTTCATATGGTGTACGGTCTACCTCATTTATTAGTTGGCATTCATGTCTACACTACTTGCTACTATAGGAAGTAGTGTACCCTACCTATCTAATAAATGTGCGGCTATACAACGTAATACATTTTTTGTGTACTTGCTAATGATTTTCCTAATATTTGTTAGCTTTTTTTCTTGTATCTTTAGATAATGACATGCTTAAGGTGTCTATATCCTTCTTTTTTGCTGCATAATAATTTATTCTGTCACATAGTATTACCCAAGGGTATTGATATAAACTGACATACTTAAAACTGTGTATCATACCTAATTGGAAATTTACGACAAACAATATGTAATGTTTAGGCATGGTTGTAGCCTATTAAGATTTGCAAAACCAAGGCCAGTCCTTTGTAAATATGGTAGATAATATTCTAATAATCACATGCAGTAAACTAAATTGTCTTTCCCCTGTTTCCAGGCTACGTAACGTAGAAAATCTACAAAGTGAATTAAATGAATTTTTTGTGAATATTGTTGTATCATAAAAGCCCCTTTTATTTTTTTATTTTAATTTACTCTTGTTTAGTCAGCTATGCAATAATTATTCTTGTATGAAAAAATAATTATTTAAAGAACTGACAAGTCATATCTATGCTGTACTAGGTTTTCAATGTAAATAAGCTATATACCTACATGTTAGGAAAAATGGAGATATGAAAAATGTGCTTAAAACTGTTACATCTTTAGGATGATTGATTTTACTGGTTCTGCTGCTTTACTCAACATAGAAGCATGGGTTTGTTAACAGATATATCATGCTGTAGCTGATAAATTGCATCTGATATGTTGTACTATTTGATATTTTTTAGTAGATAGAGGAGTCGGAGGACAGATGATTGAAAGATTTTGTTTTTATTATAGCTATTCTTTCAGAATTCTTACCACTGGGAAAGCAACCTTTATAGTTTGGTATTTTTATAAGGCTTTAATATTGTAGAAATGTCATGTGCCTGTGCTCATTATATATTCTTTTGTGCTCTAGACTACATTGGGATGGGCCATGCAATTCTGAAGCAACTCTTTCCAATTCTGATGTACAATTGGACATTTACGTGTGCAACATAGTGCTAACTTTGGGACAACTTATCTATCTTCAATCAGTCTGTTTTTTTGTATGAATGCGTGCATCTATGCTAACATAAAATGGCCTCTTTCCCATAGCATTTGTGTCTATACAGAAAACACACAATTGTTTGTAGCAAAATAAATATTGTGGGTACATGCTGTATAGATATATGCAGACACAGATTCCACCAATCTATGCTCCCCAAGTTCAAAGGCAAGGATAGAAAGAAATGGTAAAAGGTATATTAGGTTATAGCTGCACAATAATAACAAAAAACTGTCAGCAGATGCAGTGACCTGTGTGCACTTATGCTTAAGATGTTTAGCTGTACACTTCATATGCAAATACTATGTATGAGCGAACCATTTACAGAGCAGTTTGGAGAATTCAAGTGGTTTAGATTAATGTTTGCCAAACACATTGTTACCTATTGTGTCTTGACATTACAAATAATATTTCCCTTCATTTTTTTTCCTTCCATTCAGTTGTAAATCCAAGAATGCAGATGAAATCCCTTGCCCTCCTACAGCTTTTGAGCAGTTAGTATTGAAGGTCTGCCACAGAGAGATGTTGTCAGGGTTGGGTTTGAAGTTGGTCAGTGCCTGGATCCAATCCACTATCCACCCAATTATTTTAAATCTACTATGGCTACAGAATTTGGTTTTCTGTATAGAGGGTGTTGGGACTTACCATTCTGAAAAACCTGTCTTTAGCCATCAGTTACCTGGTTTGTGCCCTATGGTTTTGTTAAATGATTTGTCACTAACATTTATATTCTTGGCTGTCCTGTTTTGGTCAATTGATTTCCCTGGTATTTTAATCCAGGACTGGCCATTACTATTCTTGGCCCAATTTTTGCCTGTACCTCACTTCTCACACATACTCTGCTTGTCATCTTGGGGCAGCAGGAGGGCTAATGGTGCTTGCTGATCCAGCACTGTCAAGTGTGTTTCCTCTGCTGTTCTACTAATCTTGGGTAAGCTTACTTGGCTAGCAGGCACATTGTTCATCTCCTCTGCTACTTTCTCCCCTCTGTAAGTGGGTACTAAATGTTCCAATCTGGTTGTAGTATCAGAGTGTCAGTTGGCCCTCCCTTTCTGTCTTCTCTCTTCTGCTCTTACACTCAGAAGCCCACTCTGAGCAACTGGGCCATTCAGGTAATGATCATCAGTAACTCAACAAATATATATACGTATATATTCATGTTTTAAAATGCTTCAACATGCTTACTGTAAGTATCCTTAGCCAACTAGCAACTCTCTGTGTATAATGCTAACTCAGTATCCGAATTAAACAAAAACAGTGCTTAAAAAATATACCGCTTTTATTATTATTCGTGTCCTGAAAATATTTTACCTTTTTCCCCAGTGTGTTGGATGAATTGTTCCCACTCATATATTTTATCAGACATTTATCTACAGCAGTTTTGAATGATTGTCAAACATTTGATGATTCATTAAGTAGTTTCCCTTCAAATCTGCTACTTCTAATGCAAGTGCCTGGGATAAATATCAACAGTGACTTATGAATTTTATTTGTAGTGACATAGAATTTAAATGGAAATTATCTGTAGTTCCCCCAAAATCCACCCCTTCTTAAAATTATGCACAAGTTTTTGAAATTGTTCAATTACATATCTAATTTGTATAATTAACCTAAATCAAAAATAGTTAACATCTCTATTTCACAGTTTTAATAGATCAATTAAATTACAGTTTCCCTTTACTAGAGCACAATCTAACTTTACAAGTTTGAAAAACTTTATATTTTCTTAATTAAATTCATATAATTTACTTAATTATCTTCCACTTTTACAAGCAGTATCCTGCCCAGTAAAATGATAGAAGAGTATCTTCCTGTGTTGGCTAAATAGATACACATATAATAAAAATGGAATGGTTATTCTACAAAAGGTGCTTTATTAAATTTGAACTATTTAAATATATCTTCTATCCGATTTTTAGAAAATTACAAGTCTTATGAAACTTATACTGGATACTTCCAGGCAAATAATATCTCAGAAGGCATAGGCTTCAAATGCTTTTTAAGATATTACTATACCAAACATTTAATTTCACTTCTATTCAACAACACAATTATAAACTTTGGATTCACATAGAAGAAAATGCTGTATGTTTATAATTTCCTCAAGTACTTTGAGCAGCTTTTTGCTACTAGCTTGCTCTATTCGGTGAAACAGAGATTGCAGTGCCTGTCGAGAACGGAAGAAATTGGCAGAGTACAGAAAGCAGGATCAGCACAGAAGCCTAACTCACCCATCGGTAATTATCTTCCCCACTCCCCCTTGCAAATAAACCCTTGATGATACAAGCCTATTTACAGAACAGGTAAAAGATGGTTCCAATTAGTAAAGGGTAAAACAAATGCATAGCAATAAAACACAGAAATTCAACTACTGATTTATTACTTTTACAAGTATTACATTGGTATACTGTAACTAGACATGTTCTTGGGCTGCCATGTGTTCTTTCTGATTTGATTTTGTTTTTTAATAAGCTTTTGAATGAACATGGATGTAGATGTATATTATAAAATTAAAGTTAAAATAAAAAAACATTCAACTAAATAAGAGAGCATTCAATGATATCAATGGGAAATGAGGACATACAACTATTAACTATTAGAAGAAATGCAGGTGGCATTACAAAATTACAAATAATGCAACAAAGAAAGAAGTGAAGAACTATCAGGCCCTATCAGATAATGTTTTGCAGTCTGGTTCCAAACAGATTGTTCACATATTGCAAGGATTGAGAGTTTGGTTGGATGCACTGCAAGAGACCATGTGGCTGAGTCTATAACAAATCCTGTAGTATTGTTTTTATAACTACATGTAGCTGCTATGACTGCACCATTGCTGCATCTCACTGCTGTTCTTCCCTATGATAGGGATCATGCCATGGCTTGTCATTGTACAATTCAGTTTGAATTAAAGGCTTGACAGTTTTCTTCAGACCCTGCCAAGGTGGCCTATATGTAGAGCCTGCTCAGTAGGAAGGAATTAGCCTGGTCATCATATCTGTGGAAAGGTGACTCAATTGCATCCAATCTTGCAGACATTTTGCCCACAGACTTTGAGGAACCAAGGTATACTATGTTAGCAGCTACTGCTTTACTTTAATTGAGACAAGCATCTTTGGGTTCTTACTGTATGTATATGTAAATATTTATAGCATATGTAAATACACATACTGTGTTATCCGGTACTGCTTTTCTTTGATTCAGACAAGCATGTGGATGCATTGGAAGGGACCATTTGGCTGAGTTTATGAAGAATCCCTTGGTAGTGTTTTTCATTATGCATCAAAGTCTGTCATAGTAGCAAATTGACAAGATGTATTGTGTTGCATTCACCAGTTTTACTTTGCCAGATTAGAGTGGCGAAACTAAGGAGCTGATTGCAGGGCTGAGACTGTCCAACTCACTATGCCATACCATCTAAGAGATGGTTACTGAAGAAGTGATGAGAATTCACTTCGGCAGTCGAATTCTCACTTTGATGAATAAGCCCCAAAGTGTCTATCCACCAAAAATATATGTAATGCTATTTTGACTAAGTCTGCGCTCACATGCATCCATTTGTCAGGATTTGCCTACAGCTCACTCAGACACTCAGGATAATAGGCCCTGCTTACATTTGGAATAATGTCTGTACCTTTAGTATTTCAAATAAAGCTGTTCTTCTTTGAAACAAGAACAGTTTATGTGCACAGTACACCAACAGTTTAACTTCACACACATAACTTGAGGTAGCAGGCTTGTTCAGTACATTCAGTAGGTTCACTGCATTAGTTACGCTCCCTTTAGCAAAACATGGATTCCGCAGCAGCTCTCACCCTTCTGGGTGCAGTCTTTTCACCCCAGGGTGTACTGGCATCTCCAGACATATGGACTCTCACCCTGATTCCTTATCACTTGAGACCATGCTCTAGGTACCTGATTTTCATACTAGGTATCTGGATGTCCTACACCCTCTGAAATCCTGTTGTAGATAGCCATCCTTCTGTAGCTTAGGGCTAACTATCACTCTCTGGATTGAAATCTATAGCTAACATGGTGCTGCACTCTACTGTCTCTGGAGTGAGCTAACACTTTGGGTGAAATTTACTAAAGTGTTTTTGACCATTTTCGGTCATTTTTCAATGATTTTTTTTCACCACAACCAGGTGAATACTTGTATTAGTACAAAAAGGAAAAAAAATCAGGCTAAAAATGGGCAAAAACGTCCAAAAAGTTGCCAAAAACACCTTAGTAAAGTTTGAACTAGGTCTTTACTACCTGCAGCTTCCTACAGGCGCCTTCCACTCCCCTGGTGGAGGACCTGGAGCCCAAAGTCCCAGTCACTTCCTGGACAGTAGTTTATATCACCTCTGGGGAACACTCCACTCAGCAATGACATATACATTATACATTCTTTTAGTAATTAATCACTTATTCCACTAGATGGAGCTATTATCATATTCTTAATACAATATCTATTTAGCACAACACATTGCTAAATTACTCTTTATACACAAACATTATAAGGAAAAGGAATCCTACCATTTCCATTTTCTTACATATACATCTTAGGGCATCTTTCCTTTAGTCCTTGCCTAGGTACATTGCTCTATGTAGCTATACATATTGTGTAAGTTACTAATAAAACAGTTTATGGTTTTGTAAATTGTAAAGATGAATAAACTTTTTAAATAAGTATGTATTATTTCCTATATTTCCAATATTGAATTGTGTTTTTTCTGCTTTTTCGACCTGACCCGATTCCTCATGGGGCTCGTCTGCTACCACTGTAACCTCTTCACTGTCCAGCAGCCCTTGCATGGCACCCCCCTGCTCCAGGTAAGTATTTGGTCATGGGAGAGCTTGAGAGTGGAGTCCCAGTGCCGATCTTGCACTGCCCAGAGGAGGGGAACCCATGTAGATCTTACACTTGGGTCCACCTCTTTAAAGTTACGTCACTGTAGGTCATTATATTAACTTTTCCTTTTTTATATTTTGGACAATATCTTAATGAGGATTATATTTACTGTCATTGCAGTTAAATATGAAATGGTTTTAATCTGGTTCATGGGTTAGACTCTCACTTTATTGGCCTGTTAACAACTATGGTCTGTGTTTACAGACTCCCTTCTTTAAAATACACTTAGAAACTACAGAACAATCTTAACTTTAATTTTACACAGTGTGTTATCATTACATCTTACCATAATATAAGAATGTATGTCCTTTCCGCTTACTGGAAATTCCTATAAAAAAAGTGATTGTTTCAAATGTGGCCTAAATACAATTACATTTTCAATTTCCGATCTTTTAAAATGCACTGCCAGGTTTGCAGCTGTAGGACAGAGCTTACTGGAAAATACTGTGGAGAAATAATTGACTTCTGTGGGCTGCTCAGTTTCATCTGTCTGGATGAAGGATTGTTTCTTAAAATAATTAGAAGATTTGTTGTACAAAATCTAATATATGATAAAATAATTCAGTGATTTCACATGTAAACGATGGGAGCTAGTCAGTGATTCTAAAACAAATTCATCAAGTGGGCTAAATAATACCTTTTGTATTTATTTGCATTCTCTTAAATTATAAGTCAATATCTCTCTTGTTAATATCAATTTCTTCATCTATCATTATAAATATAACTATGTTCAATATCTGCTAACTAGGTTATGCATATGAAGCTTTCATATTTTATCATGAAGAGTGATAATGCCTATTTATTTATTTTAATAAACCCTAATATAATCTACTAGCAATATGCCCATCATTGCTTGATAGGTGTATTTATGCAGTCAGAGAAATGTACCAACAGAGCACAGACTGCTGAGGTCAGATAACCCATAGCTACCAATTAGCAGACAGTTTTTATTGGTATCATGGAGCAAGCATAATGAAGGTTAATTAGCTCTTTATTGGTTACCAATAATACCAAAACCCTCCCCCACTCTGCTTCCAATCACAACTCTTCTGTTGTGTTTCATTTCTTCTTTGACCCTAGCAGCATTCTGACTCAGACTCCTCCTTCCTTGCTATTTTTTTACCAAAAAGTAAGTGGTTAATAATCTGTTACTGAAAGGAAACTACAGTACGCCAATATATATACAGTTTGAATGATATGCTGTATTGGGGTTATCAAATGCAGATTTTTTTAAAATGTAAAATGTTAAACATAATTTCTAATGATCAAATAACCTTTTTAGTCTATTTAAGCAAATAATACCCCCCCCCCCCATTGGAAATGTAGTAATATTAAAGTATTTATTATAAAACATTTTTGACAGGTGTAGCATGAAGTCATTGCATTTATATGTAACCCATCCAAAACTTATAAATAACCACAAAAACTTAGCTGGGATGGAGTTGAATAGGCCGCAGCCAACTTTATTTAATTTCATGTTTCTAACCACTTTCAACATCTTTAACATTGTATAACAAAAACAACCATAAAGGAATGCTTGGCCGACATCACTTAATATTTCACTCCACAAAAACCCAGACCTGCTTTCCATGCTCATCCTCTGCCGTAAGTCAGCATAATGGAGAGTTGTAATAGTGAAGTGAGTCATGCAACATTCACCAAGGACTAGCCTGTCATTGGACAATCTGTAAACTTATCTTATGTGGGTACACCATGTGCCGGCATTCCACCTCCGCCATAACTTGGCTGCTAAACTTTATCAAGGCAGGCAAGTAACCCGTTAGGCTGCGCTAGCACCCTCTCAACTTCATCCCTCCAATTTAAAAGCATAATGTCTGTACCAACAGCAGACAGATAAACTCCATTAGTTTCCCACCAGCCTGAATCATGGTATGCGATGTCAGGATGATGTACCACTATGCCTTTTGATTTTTGAACAAAACTGGCTATTATCTTTTCACTCTCTTCCTAGATTTCTCCAGAGCTGTCACACTTATGGCAAGCTTCCATTTTTTTCTGGGAATCATAGTGAACCATACTACTATTGTTTTAGGAAATAGGCAAACACATATCCATATAGTAGTTGCCTTCAAATGTGCAATCCAGTAAGTGCTGGTCCTCAGGGTGTACTGGAAGTAACCCAAAGGCTGCTTCAATGTCTGCCTTCACCAGGAATGCTCCCTTTCCTGCCTCCCTTATCATATGCTTGGCTGTGTTAAATGGGGTATACACCACTGAACATAATTCATTAGCAATACCGTCATTCACTGATGACCCCTTGGGGAATGACAAATGGTTTATAAAATGGTATTTGCCCTGTTCTTTTCTGGGAACCACTCCAAGGGGTGAAATGCAAAATTTTGGACAAGGAGGGGTTTTGAATGGGCCTGCCATGCAACCTAATTTCTCTTCTTTCTGTAATTTTGCCCGAATAATATGTGGGAATTCATCAACTGACTTTAGATTTCTTTTTGTTAGAAAGCGTTGGTTTACATATGGTATGTGAAATCCCTCTGTAAAACCCATTCTAACATTAATGCATCTTCTTTTTTAATGTATCTGTTTAACCAGGGCAGCATCTCATTTATTTTCACTGGCGATTGACCCTTTCTGACTCTCTTCACTAGTCTTTCCTCCCTTTCCTTTTCTAAAACAGAGCAGCACTTAGGTATGCTCCCCCACATCCTGAAGATTCCATGATAAAACCTGCAACTGTTGCCCCATTTGCATTAGTTTTCATTGAATTGAAAACAAAATCCTTCCCTTTTTGCTCCCCATAGATCTGTGGTGGATCCCTGTCCACCTGGCACCATTCTGAAAGGGGTATCCTCTTTGTGGGTCCATCATTTTTAACCATAAGTTTATATCTATGTGGCCCCATCTCATTGTTTGCTAAGGGGCCATATGTTGATAAAAATGTGCGCAGTATCGCCATCAAGCACTACCCCCATAGTCACAACATGCTGTCCATATTTCATCAACATAACAGAAAAGGCTAGAACAAAGCTCCGGCTTTTTTACCCCTGTAATCCTAGCAAATTTATAGAAGGCTCACAACCATGTGCCAGAGGTTTTGAGTATCCTACGGTACCTACACTCTCCTTCTTCCTTTTTTTTTCATTTTCATTCTCATCCCTTTCTTTAAAGTCTATGAACTCTTCAGTTGGTAATAATGCATAAAGCTCCACAAATTCTCCAGCTATTAGGGGTCCCTGGAACTCCCACACCTCCCTCCAGTATCACCCCTCACTTAGCGCTAGGCTGAATGAGGGGATTACTAAGTGCAGGAAGCAGCTCCCTGGGAGCCGCTTCCCTGCACCCTCCCTCCTACCCCTCTTTGTCCCTTTGGGGGTAGGGGGGCTATACAAATAAAAAAAGGGGTCCCTGGGACCCCTATCCCCCCCAACCTGCACCAGCGCTAGGCAGGGTGGGGGATCACTAAGTGCAGGAAGCGGCTCCATAGGAGCCGCTTCCCTGCACCCTCCCCCCTGCCCCTCCATGTCCCTGTGCCTATTAACACAAAAAGAAGGGGTCCCTGGGAGCCCTATTCCTCCCACTCCCACCAACCACTATGAGGGGGTGGGGGGGATAACTACCTGTAGGGGGTCAATTGCTGACCCCCTCCCATGGCCCTCAACACCATCAACACTATTGGGTTGGGAGCCCTAACCTAATTATGGCCCTATCCAAGTCCCTCACCCCCTACCTAACCATGGGATAGGGACTGAGGTGGACCCGCACCCCCTAACTAGTGGGGTGCAGGCCTGTTACAAAACCTGTAAAAAAAAAAAAAAACACAAAATATCAACAATAATTAAATCTAAAACTAACAATCTATGCAAAACCAATCAATAAAAAAACACTAACAATCTAATTAACAATCTGCAAAAAAAAAATAACAATCTAACAATCTACAAAAAAAACCCACTAACAATCTAACTAACAATCTGCAAAAAAAAATAACAATCTAACAATCTACAAAAAAAAAAAACACTAACAATGTAACTAACAATCTGCAAAAAAAAATAACAATCTCAAAATCTACTGTAAGGGATTAGCTTACCCTGAGTTAGGGATTTATAATAAAATACACACAGTCCATGCTTCTTTAGTAAAATAACAATCCTGTTTAATAAGCTTCACAGGTATTTCCAACACAATAGGCAAAACACATAGTTTCATTCAGTAAACTTGCTGCTTAGGGCAGTAAGCAGAGTTTATAAACCATATGCTTTTCTTCAATTAATAAGCAATCCAAAATAACTTTTATATGACAACAATAAACGGATGGATCTCACCCAGAATTCCAGCGTGCCTCTCCACACATCTAACGGTCCCTTTGGACGTAACCTTTTATGTCATTATGCCACAGGTACTTCTCCCTGTTCCAGGCTTCTCTCTCACATGCAGACAGGTTTCCACACCCTGTTATAAACCACAGGTATTCCTCCCTGTTCCAGGCTTCACTCTTGCCACAGATATCCCACCCTGTCTCAGGCTTTCACAATCACACACACTCTGTGTGACAACGTCCTCTGCCCACTTGGCTCAGGTACAGACTCACTCTCTGGCTCACTCTCTAG
>JAKJJM010015798.1:0-23667 GCA_021901965.1 Pipa carvalhoi | reverse complement strand
GCCCCCCCCCCCCCCCCCCCCCCCCCCGCTCGGCACCCCCATCGCCTCGGCGCCCCGAGTGGCTGCCCGCACCGCCCGCCCCTAGGAACGGCCCTGCAAACAATGTGTACATTGGTGCTTCTGCAGTTTTGCTTGTTCTACATCAGTCTCTTGTTCAGGTCAATACAGATGATGTATTACACACAAAAGTACCCAGTATTTTTGTAAAATAAACAGCAGTTCTAGTCTACTAATAATGTTTGAATATGCTGTGTGGCATAATAAGGATATCCTTGGCCCATTATCCCACAAAAGTAAGCACCAGTGATTGCAGGGTCTTTGTGCATACAGACTCCTGTAAAATGTGTCACATGGCCTTTATTGTTGTAATGTTGGTAAAGGTAAACCACATCATTACACAACTTTACACTATTACAATCCCATTCAAAATTTGTTCACGCTTTTTTGACTCGGTGAAAGATCTTCTTGCATATTAAATGCTCAAGATCACTACAGATCAGTCAAAACACAAATGTTCTTGTTTTTTTGACTTTGGACTGCATCCTCTGTGTCTGCTCTGCTTTATTAAGTGTTTTTGCAGAAAAAAAACCATATGCAATCTTGCAACATTTATTACAAGCAGGTAATAACCCAGAATAAAAGCAACATTCAGGAGGACAATCTTCAAATACCATACCACAATTAAAGTGAAGGGAATATAGATTTCATTTGATCAACCCCAAAACAAATAACTTTTTTTCCAGGTACAAAGTAAACATGGAGGCAGAAACATTTAATAATACTAGTTATCTATCTGAATTCTCGTTTTGACCCATTCTCCAGGGATCCCTGCTAGGTCTGCACAATGGGTAGTACTTACCTGAGTGGATTCCACTGTGATGTAGCAGAAATCTCTGGGTTGTTTCAAGTAGTAAAGTGACATATCATTCCTTATATACACTAGGAAGATTAAAATATAGAGAAATACGATTACGTTGCAACACTTAAGGACAGTCAGGGCTGTGTTTTAGTACAGGAAGGGACTGGAAGCTTGAATATATCAACTATTCATGATTACTCTTGTAGTACAGTTCAGGCTCCTTCCAATAT
This sequence comes from Pipa carvalhoi, assembly GCA_021901965.1. Classification (NCBI taxonomy): domain Eukaryota; kingdom Metazoa; phylum Chordata; class Amphibia; order Anura; family Pipidae; genus Pipa; species Pipa carvalhoi. The sequence goes on along the minus strand of JAKJJM010015798.1, from coordinate 22,578 downwards.
CAGGATATCTCAATAATGTAAGTAGACCTTCAAACTCCTAATTTTCTTCCTCTTTTTTTTTTATATGTCTTTATCACATGTTTTACATAGAAAGTTTAAATTATATACTGCTAGTCCATTTATTAACTTTGTCCATTGTGCAAATTATGCTTCACAACTCTTCTTACTTATTCATCTTTTACTTCTGAGCAAGGTATATTGGTCATAACTGACTAGTCCCTTCAAGCATTTCAGTGAAAATGGTCATTTCTTCTTTTTCTCCCATTCTCAAAATTCTCACATATGTAAATATACCTTTTGAATGGCCCAAACTATTATCAATGCCTAGCATGAATTAATTTATCTCCATCATATATAATACAGTACACTAACCACCCAAAAACCCAGTGTATATGTAGCCCCACTCTATCAGCCCAGCTTATGCTATTCAATGCTGAAAATGACCATTACCTACAGTCCCTAATGCTGGGAGAGTACATTGTTTTAAACTCAAAAACCCCATTATGATTTACTCACCTAACTGAATGTCATTGCTCACTCTCTGATGCACATGAGCTGTGAGGATGGACTTATCATACAAACGCCTTGTGTTAATGTCCTTAACCATACACCAAACGTCATGCAATGGTCTTTTGATCACACCAGCCCCAAGAAACCCATGTTTAGTGGTAGATGGAAATGCCTTGTAATACACGAATACATCTTTCTCTGTACATTGGTATCTAATGAAACAGGTAAGACAGAAATTAAACAGCGGTTCAAATAAAGGATTATAGTATGTGTAAAGAAAACCTAAACAGACTTACATCCATCCAGCTGATGCTTGGCCATGAAACAGGTTTTTTAGGTCATGGAAACAAGCTGACATAACCTGAAATAATAAACATAATTTAAGTGGAATGCTAAAATTGTCTTTAGCTTTATAGTTTTCTTCATTAAAGGGAAAATATACTGCATATGTACAAGTAGGTGTTGAGTTTAATGACCTGTTACTGGTGTACACATTAAGAACACTGTAAGGGGGTAGTACACATTTTATATAAAACAATGATTGGATTCCAGGAGGTGCTGTCTCACCTGCAGTTTTCCAAGGTGGCAGATTTCCCTCTGGCGGGACTTACATCAGCCATGGTTCTACTTCAATGTTCATCCAAAGGCAAAAATGCCTTCAGTCAGACTTCTCTGCAATACTGGGTTATACTGATAGAAAGTCTGAGGGACCTGCAGGAGATTCTTGCCTGGTATTCCATCAAGTTAAGCAAAGTAAAACCTTGTTTGTTATTTTTCACAAATAAAAAGATGAATCAGTGTTGAATACAGAAATGTAGCATAGCTACATTTATTTTGCCATACGACATGTTTCGGGCTGGTTGCCCTTTATCAAGTGTGCAACCACTTGATAAAGGGCAACCAGCCTGAAACATGTCGTATGGCAAAATAAACATAGCTATGCTACATTTCTGTATTCAACACTGATTCATCTTTTTATTTGTGGAATATTTACTTTACGTGCACGATGGGACATGTGGAATTCAGTGTTGGTGAGTGCAACTTGGGGACCTACATTTACTTGCTTCTTGTTTGTTATTTTTCATCAGGATGGGGATATTATTTTACCTGGTAACCTCATTACTCTATAAATTACTTAGGGGCCCAGATATTCTTGTACAGAAGACAAAATAAAAAGGAAAGTAAAATAAATAAAACTGGTAAACAAAGGAAGAAGATATGTAGGTGTATTGCCATCTACTTGCTTCAACTAACGAGGGTTATTCTGTAAAGTGAGAATTCGACTGTCGAATTCTCAGACAGCGGATTCTGTGACGGTGACAATTCTCACATTATAAAGTCACGACTTTGACATTTCTTTTGTAAAGTCACGAATGTGACAATAGTCTCATTATAAAGTCTATTGCGACTGTCTCTTGTTGGTGAATTCACACCTTTACACGGCAATTGATACTTTACAGAATAACCCCCTAAAATGATATTTTGAAGCAGAAGTGGAATAAGATGCAGTTGGGCCTAGGCAGATAAGTAATTAGGGCCCAACTGAAATCCAACTACATACCTAAAAAATATAATTATATGGCAAGGGACTGTGTCTGGGACCCCCTAAGCAATGGTTGGACCCTAAGCATCAGCCTAGGGAGCATTGTACATAATCCAGCTATGTATTTAAGTAGCAATTTCATGAAACCTGCAAATCTTTACTTACAAATCACGGCATGTTTTTTTTTTTTTTTTTTAAGTTTGTTTAACAAAGGAATATTATGGGATGTACCTCAACTGAATAGATCATTTAACTTATTAGGCATGATGATATTCTTTGTAATTGACCAGTATAAAAAAATGAAATGTCCCTTTAATGTGCTGTAACAAGGACAACTATATTAAGACTAGAGTAATGAAAAGGAAAATTCTTTTCAAAGTTAGAAAACATTAGATTAAGTTGTACAAATATAACTTCACAACAAAACCTTACTTCAGTTATTGCACTAGTCTGGACCTGCCCAGCAATATCCTTGTATGAAATGGCTGGAGAAGAAAGTGTAGGGCTGTATGGGGTCAAGCTGGAATATGCGTTGTTCAAAGCAAGAGACGAGTTCACTGGTGTATCTTCCTTAGCTGGGGAGTGGTTCCAAGGTAAAACATCTGAAAAAACAGTTGCGCATCTATAGATGAAGATCTTTAATGCAAGACGTATCACATTCAACCACACCCCTTTTTCCCACTGATTTCATAGTGTGTTCTGCTCATTGTATGCATCCAGTATAATAAAAGCTGCACAAAGCTTTTACCCAGGTAAATTTATTCACATTATTATGACCACCATCTGATATCCAGAGAAACCACTGTGTGCAGCACAGACAGGCCATACATTTGATGATGCAAAAATTATGTATTTACATTATATTTTGTGCAAACTATTACTGATTTTAGCATGTGCCCTTTTAGTAAACAAAACAAGGAATTTACATACTAGAAAGAGAATCCTTCTCGGGATATCTGAGATGACAATTCCTTACTGATGTCCGACCCCTTGCCAATCCAGGGGGAGAAACCATATTTTCAGATGAAGCCTATTAATGCAGGCAGGAGACAAAAAACTAAAATTATACTTGGGATTTAATAAATAGAGCTGCCTAAGTTAGTGTTTACAAATAGAAGAAATAATGTAGATATAAAGAGAATTAGGATGTAGATTAGAAATAAGAATCTTTTACCGCTATTGTTACTAATGTTTAGCTGGCAGAATATGTAGATAGGTGTAGTTCAGCAAAAGAGGATTACAGTAGTTCCAGCCTATTGTTATGGAAAAGTAGCTATCTGAGAGGTCAGGTGTTTCTGACCTTTATTTCATTCATATACAGCTGGCTCCTCTTGTCCTGGGGAGCGGTTATACTGCTGTTGTACCCTGATGTAGGTCCGGATGATAAACTGAGGTTGGAGCTTGTACATAAAGTGCTTGTGCTTATAAGTGATTTCAATCTTGTATCTTCCTGGAAAGAATCATGGATAGAAAAGATTATATTAAAAGTTGTTTAAACCCTAGCTAAAGTCTGCACGTGCTGTATAAGGGATTTTAGCCCCCCTGATTCTGCTGTGTATGGGAGTCCTGCTCCCTAGAGACCACAACTATAGGAGACCCCTAAAAGAGGCAGTGCACCACAAGACATCGCATAACTGCAAAAGTGATTGTGAGTACTGAGTTGCCACCCTATAGGGCAGCTTGTTGTATGTACCTATTTGAAAATTGTGCATGTGTCTAATATTTTCTAATCTACCAACTGCTCTTTCTACCTATATATTTATATTTTCATACTAAAGACCTTGGGGCCCATTTTTACATTGCACTGTTCCAAGTGGTATCAGCCACCGCAAGGGTCCAGTCCAAATTGTAAAGTCACAGATGTAACCTGCGCTCTGCTGCTAGCCTGAGTTCTGTAAAGGCCCGGTTTTAACCTTTATCACACTCTGCCTTAACAACAGTGTTGTATTGGTTATGACATATTTCAATTAAAGTATTCAGCATTTCCACAAATGTACCTTGACCAAGGAGCTGTGCTGCAGTCGCTTCTTCTCTAGTTCTGCTCTCTCTCTGAGCTTGTCCCTTGCTCTTGCAATTTCATTCTTGGCCTCCTGGCGAGCCCTTTGGTAGTCTTTCAGCATCAGCTCAATTTCAGAGGGACACTGGTCCTTCCTGCTTTTTGATTCTTGAATTCTGTAGTGAAATCATAGAGTAAGGAGGCCATTCCAACCATAAAAACTCAAACATATATTCTATGGCAACAAATCGCTCACATGATATCAGCAGTTTTGTTTAATACCTCTTGCCCCTAGCCATCTTTTTTCTTATGAATGCTCCTATCTATAAATTACTGTCTAATAAATTCAAACTGTATTCATATTTTCATTTTTATTATTGAAAATTTTAAAATTCATTAAGTAAAAACTTTTTTACGTTTTATTTTTTAATTGCAGAGTTTGCCTAACACAGTTGTGATTTCAGGGATCTGATTCCGCCCTGGAGTCCATCTGAATGAAGTTTGTACGTTCTCATGCGTACGTTTCTTTTCACAATACAAAACTAGACTAATTTAAACTGGACTAAATTGGCCCTATTCTTTGTCACTCTGTGCAGTGACTGAAGTGAATGATTAATATCTGGAAAGTACTGCGGAGGATGCCGGCACAATATAAATATGTCTAATGATTATCAGATATTGCTAGTAAATTCTGGACAGCAGAATTTAAAAAAAAAAAAAAAAAATCAACATATTTTTAATGTTGGTGCTTTTTTATGATCTATAATTGGCTTCATATGAAGTAAATATTAAGGTGATCAGACCTGGTTTTATCCACCACATCTTTCCTTAACTGCTGCAGGTATTCCCTGCGACGACTTGGCAGGTCAGACTCCCGCAATGAAGCAAGTGAACCTTGTGATGCGCTCAGTTGTTTCTGTGGGCTCAGGCTTCGACTCCTTCTAAAATACTGAAGCCTGTCCTCTCTTTCCTTCCGCAAATTTTCAATTTCTTTCATGTGGCTGGAGAAAAAAAGTCTAGATTAAGTGACCAGTTTGAGTATAATATATTGTAATCTCAGTAGTATTCACTATTATACAAGAGCTGGCTAATTACAAATAATTTTTAATTTAATAACATATTGAGATAGGGAGGATCAGAACATCCTTTTTAACTTAGTATGTGATGTACTAAGAAACTAAAAAATTAGCAACAACTATTGGATCTCAGACAGAATCAGAATCTTGTTTGAAAAATAGCTACAATTCCTTGTAGTGTCAAACACTTTAAAAGTAATTGCAGAGACAAGTTTCATGTTTCACAAGTTTTTTAAAAATACTAGCCCATATAGATGTGTTTTCTCTGCTTCTTTTAAACATTTCTGTATACATGCGGTGAAATACAAGGAATTATTAAAGATTGACTGGAAATGCCTTGTGCAATCAAGTAGTTGAAATTTTTATGACATATAGGAGTAAAATTTCATGTTTTGCATCTAGCCTGGAACATGAATCACAAATTCTATTTCCATAACCAATGCAAAGTCAGCCTCCAACCAACACCATATACCATCTTATAGTTACATTGTCTAGTTATTGTTACCCTGGTCTATCCACTCTTGTCCCCATTCCAACTGTAGCATCACTAATCTTAGTCTATCAGGCAACTCTTGGATAACACAATTGCATTTCTAAACAGTTGGAACCCTTGGGCCAAGAACCAAATATGTATTTTGCCAAAAAAAAATTTGTGCAGCAAATGCAAAAAAAAAGTTCATAGAACAACCTGCCTTGAGCCCTCATTCACCTACATGCACCACCACCAGAAGCCACTAGTTTTGTCACTAGGCATTTTACCATGAGAGAACAGGTCCACAGCCATTTTCAGGCCATGTAAGTGTGAATGAATAATTTCTCATCTGCATGTATATTTATGAATGGCCTTAACATTAGTTCTATTCATAGCCATAGAACTGTGACTCTGTTGGCAAACTGAAGAGTCTACACAAAATGAATCACTATGAAATAAAAATAAATGCAAATATTAGATTTTTTTTTGGTTAAGATGGTGTACAGTGTTATTTACCTATGCCTTTATCCTTCTCGTATTCCTACTTTGCTCCTTGGTTTTCCCCTTAAGGATTCTTGGGCATGTATAATTACTAATTACTTGCCACATTTTTTTTCAGAAAATCCACTGAGCAATTATTAGGCAGTTAAAAAAAACCATTTCTGGTCAACTTCCTCATTATATAAGAGAGACTACAGGCAACCATGGAAAGTAACTTGGAGGATACACCGAGGGATCAGTGTGACAATAGCTTTTTACTCCATTCTGTTTCACAACACCTCCCTTTCAGTTCTGCAAGTAAGTTATCAATGTTTACCTGTCATAGAGTTGCTTCTTTAAGGACGACGTATCCTGCTTATCTACAGATCCACTTTGCACGACCCTGAGTAATGCATCTGTTTCCCCAATGCCGTAACTGAGCTTTGCTTCTGCAAGCTGTACAGTAAGAGGCTGCAGGTTCATTTCCAGGTGAACCCCGGACATAATTTCTGCACGTTCTTTCTGTAGTCTCTCAATCTCACGAACCCTGTTTTCACAAACTGTACTAGTAGATCCATCTTTCTCTTCTTTTTGCACAAAGGATAACTCTGTTTTCTTGTGACTGTCCCTTACACTAAGATGAACAGAGCTTGCAGGTAGGGGTTTCAGTGGAGTACATTGAACTCCAGACCAGTTGCTAAATTTGTTGTGCATTGGTAGATCATGTAGCACAGTCAGATTGTCAGATATCTGGTGAGCGTTGAATGGGGAATCATGATTTAATAGAATATCTGTATTGCATTCACTTTCTACAATAGACATATCATCTTCATGTAAAGGTAAATCAAATCCATTTGTTTCTGAGGTTGGCCCTCTATGGCTATCATCTTGTAAAAAGGAATTATTAGATATACTAGGCTCACAAAGTCCATTATCATTGCTGGGGGGGTACCCTTTGGTGAGTGTGAATGACAAAGTTTGGCTAATTTTATTTCGATCTTGTTGTTTAATTGGAGAGAGGTTTTCTAAAGAGTGCCGCCTTCCCAAGGATTGTGTAACCACATTTAAAGCTGTAGCTGAAGTTCCATCAGCTTTATCACGTGTTCTTGAAGCAAACTGGTTACAATTAACAGATGGCTTTCCTACATTAGACAACTCAGAGGTGCTGCTGGATCGGAGAAATGGATGCTCTCTTAGACTGCAATTTTCACTTCTGAATCGGTAAGAAAGCTCCCTATCCCCTGTCCGCTTTCTCCCCATTGATTCCCTTAATGAACTGCTGATGGGCAGTCTGGATATTTTTGCCAGTTTGGAGTCATCCTGAGAGCTGGTGCATTCACTATCTGTTTCTGTTTGATTACAAATATATTCCTCTTTTTTTTTCCTACGCCAGAGAGGTTTCCCAGTGTTCTGGCTGTTTACATTTGGGTCTGCAGGGTTATGCTTAGGAGACTTTTTACTGGCTCTGAGTGTTAGAATGGGTGAGGTGGCTCTGTCTACCATGAAGGTATTTTCATTGTCTTGTAACACCTCTTTTAATTCCCTTCTGGCCTTCTTTTGATCAGGATTACAGTGGAAACCCCAAGAGGCATTGGATGCAGTGCCTCCTAATGAACTGTTAATTTTATCTAAAGAAGTTGAAGCAGGAGACTGTGATGAGACTGTATGGGGAAGCAAGTTTTTCTTTTCAGCCAAAAATGGTGTTGATGCTGTTATAAGTGGTTCATAAAAATGTCCACATTGCTTACAAGAAGTAACATCATGCAAGTTTGGTAGACTCTGTGTCTTTGTTTCTGAGTCTATATGGCCGATATGATGCTCTTGGTTCTTCTGAGGCTGAATCTGGGAATCTGTCCTTATCACCTTGACAACTACATTAATTTCAGGTGATTTCTTTTCTGAATCTATAATCTGTGGTTGAACGAATACTTGAAAATCTGTCTGAATGCCTTGGTCTACAGAAGTCTGAGTCGAGAAATCTCTCATGGGCATTTTCACAATGGTTTCAATAGATTTCCCATGTGTGGGAAAATGTGCATCAACACTGTGCTTTTGTGACAAGTTACCAAGCAGCTCGGAAGTCTCGTACAAAAGCTGTGACAAATGCAGTGACATGTTCTGCATATTTGACCATGAGGCTGGTCTTTGAGTTCTGCTTCTAAATCCTTTCAAAGATGTCACATCTGTTTGACTTCTCTCCTGTTTGCTCACTCTTCTCTTTGTTCCCTTTGTCCCAGTTCCATGTTCCGAGGTTCCTTTAACATTACTCTCATTGCATGTCTCAGACTCTGAAGCATAAAAGACCATGATTTCATCTACTTGCATAGAGCAGTTTTCAGATTTTGGCTTTAGATCATATGTATTGTTAAACTCAGGTCCACAGTCATTGTAACTTAAGGCAACAGTTTCATCAGACAGTGGATAATAAAATGAAGAAGAGTCCAGTGAATTTGAAGACTGGAAATCTTGCATAGTGCAATTTATGGTTTGTAAGTCTTCAACGCTACTTAAAGTACTAGATGCTGTTTTAGCATTTGCATATGAACTAAGATGAGAATGAAAAGGTGAATTGTGGGCATTTAATCCTTCATCTACACTGGAGCACCTCAGTATTTTATCAGGAAATCTGCTGCAAGAAACATCACTTGCACTGTTAAATACAGACTGTTTCCATCCACCTTTACCATTCTCCTTTAGCTGGCATGGATGAACAAATGGATTAATGTCACTTGAAGAGAAATGCAAAGTTTCTTTATTATCTGTAACTGCGTCATATGAATCTTCTGTTTTTGGCAGAAACTCTTTAACTATGTTGTCTAGGCAAGGTGATTGCAATTCACTTCTGCCATTGAGTGAGGCCCTGTTTTGCTTGCTATTTGGACTCATGGTTAGATTTTTATTATTATTTGGGTAATGATTATTTTCCAAAATGTGCTGTGCATGAGGAGGATCCAAGACATTTGATTCTGAATGTCCAATTACATTTTTTGCCAGCATTATTGTATCGCTTTGTGAGTGGTCAAGTGGATGATCAACATGTAGATTTTCTAGAGCTTCTGTGGCAACAGAAACTATGTTTTTTAAATTGGAATCACTAGTAATTTCATCATTTGATGAAGTTTTATGTGGGTATTCTGTGTCCCAAATGTTAGTAAAGCTTGTGTTGTAAGATTTAGGAACTTTAGATAAACTTCCTGATTTTAAACTGTCGGACTGGTAATTGTCTAAATCGAAACATAATGTTGCTGGCAAATGGGGTTCCTTATAGCTTTCATCATACTTGTTCACAATGGCGTTGATATCATGATCAGTATGGGCGTGTCTGCTTTCGCTAGGCTTCCGTTCCCTGTGCAGATCATTAATTACTAGGCAATTTGATATTTCTCTATGTTGTTTACCTGACATCATAGAATGTAAAGAACTGACAGATGAATTGCACTCTCCCTGTTCTATTTCCACTGAAACCTCAGTCACACCACTGTGCTTCTTATATCTGGCTTCCTTTGTTAAAAAAGGATCCACAACCGGAATATCAACACTTTTCAGTTTTTCAGGGGAAAACTCCTTTAACATGTTCTTATACAGATTTACATTTTCTTCACTGACATTCTCAGTTGTATCTACATAATTTTCAACTGTCTCCATTTTCTTTTGAAGCTTACTTTCTTTGGTGACTGCTGGCTGTTTAACATTTAGATCATTATAATGAGATTTATTATATTGTGTCTGACTTGAAGCCTGATGACCTGAAAATGAATTCTCCAGTACATTTTTTCCATTGCCTTCCTGCCCCTGGTCACTAAGAAGCATGTTGACAGTTTCTTGCTTGTTATTATATACATAATCTTCAGTAGAACTGTTACTGCATGTAAGTGGATGATTATGGGTTCTACTAAGAGAACAAGCTGATAATGAACTGTTGACCTCAGGCATATGTTGTGTGGTTTCTAGGTTTTGCAATGGATATGCTAACTTTCCTTCTGCCATCAATATTGGGGCACTGAGTTTTTCATTGGTTTGTTCCTTTATATTTAGTGACACAGCTATGTCTTTTTCTTTAAGCTTATCCTCAGACTGATGGTTTGTGTTGTCCACTTGTTCTAATTCAAGAGCTAACAATGCATTAGTATTTTCACTTTGGAAGTGTTTTAACTGACCACTGAAACCAGGCTGTAACTCAGTAGACCTCAACTCTAATACTGAACTCTTTGTAGTGTTGTGAAGAAATCCAGGAAGTTTGAAATCGGTACCTTCAGATCCATCTTGTGAAATTGTCTTGTTCTCTATATTTTCATATGAACAACTTTTTGCCCCATGAAACAACTGTAACTGGTTATTATTGGTCACTCTTTCTTTGCTTGGTTTTTCAAAAGCTGAAGGGCTGCTAAGGATTTCATTATCAGCATCTCCGGTAATGTTGTTTATGGAACATAAAACATTTGCTGTGTCCAGGCTGCCTGCACCAGAATTGACTGGAATATCCATTTTCTTTAAAGACAATTGAATGTTCTTAATGGTTTTATCTGTATATTGCTCAGAGTTGCTTAATGATTCATCCTGTATCACTGGTTCATAGTAGGGAAAACCCAAACCTATATTTGTACCATCACCTACTTGGTTTTCTATGTTTCCAGAGTTCAATTGAGAGGAACCATAGCTGCTGCTTATGACAGGGAATTTATTGGATGGTTTTCCAGGCTCATTGGTAACAATGATAGGAAAACACTGACCATCTTGTAATTCACAAATATCAATACCATTATAAAGTCTGCAAGGTGCATGGTCCTGAATATCTACAGTTTTATTACTTAACACATCGTTCTTACAACTCCATGTAACAGATTTTTGTGCAACCAAATTAAAACCACGAGTATTGTTTTCCCTGTTTTCTTGCTGGATATCTAATAAAACGTGAGTGTTGGACATTTCTTCTGGAATAAAACCGGTGGCTTTCAATGGTGTTAATCTTTTTACTTGCACATAGTTACTTTGCAGTTGCTTTTCTCTGCTTAATTTATGTAAAACTTTTTGTGTTTTTTCCTTATTGAAATGTACCTTTTGTGTAAGCATGTCAGTATCATTTTGCCTAACACTATTGTTAATCTCTTTTTTCCTGTTTTCACTCTGCAACCAAGTAATATTGTTAACGGCATTTTCATCCCGATTGTCTTCTTCCATTTGATAACTGAGTGCTAAATGAACATCCATACTTCCCAATCTGTCTAAAGATTCATCTGGCTTCTTAGAACATCTTCCAGCGTCAGTGACACTGGCGTTCCAGTTAAAGGTTTCACCTGAATTAAGGTAGGATAAAGACACAGAATCATCGCAGTAAACTTTTACAACTTTCACATTTTCTACACTATTACAACTATCTTTCAAATCTTCATTTTTACTGTCCTTAAGAGTAACATACGCAAGACAACCATTTTCATTTTGCTGATTTTCACAGTCCGAATCTGGAACATTTTCAGTTAACATTAAATCAGAAGTTCTAGAACTAAGCTCTTCTGAGTCATCATTGTATTGGTCATTTCCAAAGTCAGCGTTTTCCTTGCTGATGTCTAAAATCGGAAATGAAACAACTGTATCTTTTGTATGAGGATAGAACTTTTCTTCAACTAGAAGCAGTACACTAGTATCTCTCTGATCAGATAATATTGGAGAACACTTGTCTTGCCTATTAAATGGCTGTTTGCTGTCCATATCAATGCCAGATTCTTCAGCAGAGCTGGAATGATCTTCAGGAATATTCCCAGCACCCTCTACCACTGCGTTGTGCGATTTTAAATTTAGACTGTCTTTACACATCATGTTAAATTCATTAGACATGTTGGACACTGTTTTCATGTTTATCTGATCACAACTTTCTTCATTGACAGTTATGTCAAACTCCAACTGGGCTGTTGCATTAAAGGTTATTGGTGTTAATGTTTTAGTGTCATGTGAGCCAGGATGTTTTCTTAAAGCTTTATAATCTGAATCAATATTAAGGGCAGATATATGCACAACTGCCAAATTCTTTGTATTATCTTGGGCCTCCTTTAAACAACTAGGCATAGGAGAGCCTGAAAATGTATTTGAATATTGGAGGTGTTTACCTGACTCACAGTTAGTGGCTGTGGATACAAATTCAGTTTCAAGATCAGCCTGCTGACTGAAACTTTCTGCAGTAGCACCAGAATAGCAGTGGCTTGTATCCTCATTCTCCTGAGTCAAACGTGAAGACTCCTCAGTTTCCTGTTTGGTATTTAGTTCAAAAACCTCAGGATGGGATACTTTTTGCGCTATGTCCCCACTCTTGGTTAAAGGTATCCTAGATAAATTTTTATTTGAATTCACACTCTTAATTTCCAGCAGTGTAGGAATGATTTCCTTACATGTCAGTTGTGTTAACTTTTTTTTATCTGGCATAACCATACTCTCATCTTTATCACCAGCAACAAACACCACATTATCCTTCCCAGCATTCAATTCACATTTTGCATTGTTATGTTCCAATCTTCCTGCATTGTCTTTATTGCTTTTGGAAGTTTTATTACAGTGTTTAAATGGCTTTTGTTTTAAAGCAGCAGTTTCAGTCATTTTATAAAGCTCATCTTGGCTGTTTAAAAAATCATCAGATAAATGCAAGTTAAAATCCGTTTTCCTGTCAAATTGCACAGTGGTAAACTGATCATCAGGAGAATCCTTATTTGGTAAATCCTGAAAATCAGGACAAGTGGTAACACTGAGATCCTGATGAGTATTTCCATCTTCTTGATTACAGGAATTATTTGATGCAATTGTTTGTAACACAATATCAGTTTTTGGAAGCTGTATGGTATTACTATCTTTCTTTTCACTTCTTCCAACAAGATTTTCTCCTTTTTGTAACAGCTCAGTATTAAAAACTATATTGCTCAAAGCATTCAATGTTTCTGGCTGGTTCATTTCCACTGAATTATCTTTAATAGCTGGGTGCAGATCTTCTAATTTTGTTAGAATATGTAAAGAGATAGAATCTTTGCATTTTTCAGTCTTTGCTATAAGAGTATTATCTGGACTTTTGCTTAATGAAGAACACACACCATGTTGTGTTCCTGTGAGTTGTTTTGCTAATTTAGTATCGTTAATTGAAGTTGTCATTATAGTTGTTAAAGTATCTGTATTTATTAGCTCAAGCTTTTTTAATTCATTACAATTACAGGGTGATTGATTCAAAATGTCATGTTTTGGAATAGCAGGTAAAGTAGCAGAATCTTCACATTCGCCATTCACTGCTTTTGGAGTATCATCTGAATATATCATTAGTGGAGAATATTCACTACTAGCAGGAGTGTGGAAATTTTTATCTAACTTTCCAGATTTCACATCATAACCATTGCTTTGCATCTTGGGACACATTTCATTCGTTCTACCCAACAATGCATCACCGCAGTCTAAAGCATATGCTGGGTTCACATTTAAGTAGAAAGATCTGTTTAGCTTCATATCAGAGCTATCCTCTGCTTGAGCGAAATTAATCCTGTGCTGGTCCTCTGTGAGTGAGTCAGAAAGCCTAGGGCTTTGCAGTTTCCAAAAGATCTCGGCAGGCATTTCTTCAGAGGAATCAATCTCAGGGACGTCATCTGCATCAGCCAAACTATCAAGAGAAAAGCTTTTTGACAGCTGTTGTGTTGTTGTGACAGATGTACCCATAACTACAGATACTGAATCATCTGTCTGAGCTTTAAAAGAACTGTTGGGGGTAATAATAGTTTTATAATTATGAAACCTCCTTCTGTTTGGCTTCTCCTTTTTGGCACGTCTCTCTGTCAGGGAGTCCTGGGATATTTGGCTATCCTCACTATCAGAGTCATTTTGGCAACCAACATTTTTTTTAATTCTGGGTTCTTTTATGTTCATCTTTACATCTACGGCAACAGCATAAGCGGATGAAAGGGAATCCACAGAATAAAAGCTTTCACTATCTGATGAACCAGTTTCATTGCCTTCCTTACAGTTTTCCAGCATTGCGGCTGCTGTTGACTTTTGAAGTCCTTTGCTCAGTCGTTCTGTGCTTTGCCATCTTCTATCAACTAGATGGACTGATGGGCTTAATCTGTTAATGTTGTCTGCAGAGTATGATATTTTGGTAAGTACATCAGTAGGTTTGTGTTGAATATCTGATAATCTATCTACATCTCTTTTTGTTGGTTTCTGAGCATTGGATAAATGTGCAGAGGATATTCTTCCAGGCGTAACTTTTTTTTTTGCCACATTTTTGGTAGATTTCTGTGCAATACATTTTTTACTTTCGTTCTTTTCTTGGAAAGGTTTTTGCTCCTGCGCAATACTTTTTTTAAAGCTTCCAGGAAGAGTCTGCTGTGAAGGGAACTTAAAAGATTTTAATTTGGTTTCAGCATTTCCATTGCTTGCAGATATTCTGGTATTTTTTTTCTTTAAAGGTTCTGTATTTTTGAGAACATTTTTAGACCCGTTACCACTTTTTTCCATTTTGTGATGATTTCTGCTTATTTGTGTATGAGTAAGTATAACATTTTCAGGTTTGCTTGTATTATACTGATTTGTTCTAGAATCAAATGAATATTTCTCTGCCGCTTGTACAATACTTTGGTCATGACCTGCACTCTTGCTTTCTGAGCAGCTACAGCAGACTAGGGAAAGACGATCTAGGGACACAGCACGCCTTGGCTTATGTTCAGTGGCTGGTTTATTGGTTTGCACTGATGCATATTGCTCAGGTTTCTTTTGACATTTTCTTCTCAAAGTGCTGCAAAGAGATAAAAAGCAGAGAAATTATATTAACTGTTATAGCCATACGGTTTAGTAATCTTTTTTCTTTTCTTCCTATCTTTATATTCTGTTCAGTCCCTGACTGTTAATTTGCCTGGGAATGAAAGATGTTAGTTCAACCAATTATTCTAAAAAGTGGAGCTTTTCTTACTGAGTTAATCTGTGTATCTTTCATGCCCGACAGATACAGGTTTCAAAGTTTCTCATTAAAGCCAAGTAAGCATTGTGCTAGTAAATTTTGCCACTGGAAAGTACAGTTAAACCCAGCCTCTGGCCAATAATGACCTTTTATAGGAAAAAAATATATGTAGCTCACTGTGCAGAATGACATATTATTATTAATGGACATTTGTCATACTCTAGAAAAATAATCTGAAGGTGCATATATGTATTACTTCTTTCAAGGGGTTGTTCGCAATGGAATTAATCTTTTTAAATGTTGTAGATAACAGTCTTCCAAAACATTTTGCAGTTGGTCTTCATTTTTTTTCTTCTATTTCCTAATTATTTAAGTATTTGATCAGAACTTTTTTTTCTCTTAAGTTTAATTTTGTTTAGACTTAAATGGTCTTTCGCTTGCTAGGGTAAATTAAAGTAGAACTAATTTTTGGTTTAATTCCCATTTTGGGCCCATAAGGAATGTTTTCATTTTGGCCAAACTGCCCAAAACATCAAGCTTGGGACTGTATTGGATGAAAATCTATATAATTTTCCAAAATAGTGACTGAATGACCCTAGAAAACTAGTAAATCAATTATTCTGAGGCTGATTGTTTTAAATCAGCGGTTCTCAACTTTTTTATTGCCACGACCCCTTAGTACAATTCCCCATGATTTGGTGACCCCCGTTCATTAATTATTATTGGGCGACCCCATTCAAACACTATATTTCCGATGGTCTTAAGTGACCCCCTGTCAAATCGTCATTTGACCCCCGATGGGGTCCTGACCCACAGGTTGAGAACCACTGTTTTAAATTAAAATTACTTCTCATTACTCATCTTTCTGCCTGTTTTTGAAATAAATACTTGGTTGCTAGGGAAAGTGAATGCTAACTGTAGTCACCATTTAAGTTGAGCATTACATTTAAAGACTGAAAACGATCTAAATGAGAATTTATAATTCATAATTTATACTGCAGTTGTGAAGCTGCAATTGGTAAGTGCAGGGAAACCGGATCCCTGAACAATTTTCTGAATCTAGATGTAATGGAAGTGTGCTACTCTCAAATATACATTTTAAGATGTCTTCAATCAGCAAATGGGAAAACAAACACAAAGCAATTTTCAATAGAAATCATGCTTTTTTTCACAGTGTGCAATCACCTGTAGTTAGGAAGTGCTTGGAATGAACGTGGTAGTGTGCATCTCCAGCTACGCTCTTTGCCAGGTGTGCCACTCTTCAAGAGTGTTTGTGAGTTTGGAATGTAAGAAGAAACCTGCTTGACTGTGTCCTCGCTGATAAAGCAAACAGCCTGCAGCTGCTGGAGATTTTTTTTGGCTTCCAACAGTTTCTGCTTCTTGACTATCCTCTCCAACTGGAACTTGACACTTTTCCGCCTTATGTTCCTTTCAGCCCTTCTCAGGGAGCACCTGCGCAACAGCTCCAGCTGAACCAGCTTTTTTCTGTATTGTTCAACTGGAGATGGCCGGTCATCTGACTGAGCAGTGTTCTGAGCGTCTGCCTCTGTGTATGACTTGGCCTCAGTCTGGACTGCCGAGTCACGTCTCTTGTGCCACTCACTGCTGAGATGCTGTTCTTCCTTTACAAGCCATTGTTTGTCTACATAAAAAATGTTGAGGATAAGATTATAATATGAAATTAAAACAAGTCTTGTGATAGATTGCTCTTCAAAATATGTGCCAGGAATTGTATTTATCATCCTGCTAGAATTCCCACTACTGTGCAGCAACCAGTAGCCATCAGCAATATAAGCCGGACTGTTTTCTAACATAATGCTTCCGATGACCATTTATATATTAGGTTATCCAAAGATACATTGTCCGATGGCAGCAAGAGTAAAGGACATGTCTTAAACTAGTGGTGCTTGTATAAAGGTTTTGGCATTTGCTGCTTTGTCACACTGCTTAGCAGTGCTCTGGCTCACATGATACAGTGGAAGCACGCAATGTGTCATACATGCACATGCAACATTTCTGCAACAGAAATATTTTCATTTGATTGTGATAGTGTTACAAATGTTAGTGAGCTCACACTCAGCATTGAGAGGAATAGTGCAGGCTGGTGACACAGTTTCCAGGTTGGAGGATTGTATCACGTTGAGTGTGTTTCCAGTCCAATCATCAACTTTCCCTTCAAATTTCTGAGCTGACATTTTCCTTTAATTACATATAGACTTGAAATGCCCTGTAACAGCATTGCTGTTTTTTTCCACTAAAAATAATGTAGTGAAGCAGTTCTGCCTTGGTATTTTGTTGCCTACAGTTATTGCAGCGCACTTATGTCTCCAGCAATTTCCCATTTTCAACCCTGTGCCCCCTTCAAATTCCAAATGCAGTTTTAACACTTTTAAAATAAGACAAAGCAGTGCACAGGCAATAGAAAATTAAAGCCACAGGGCAAGAAGAATTCCCATCTGCTTTAGACTGGGGTCACACTAGCTTATTTTCAGTTGAGTTTTTTTTAATTAGACTCATTATTGTCTATCTTGTAAAACACAATAGACTGTGTGGATTATCCCACAGGAAACAATGGAGACTATTTTTCCAGATCAGCTGAAAATCAGCTAGTGTGACCACAGCTTTAGTTTTGTATTTTTTAAAGGCAGCCACTTCTATTATGAGCTGAATTCCCACATTGTAACCCATCTCTCATCTGTAACTTAGCTATGATGTGTCAATTTCTGTGATGCTTGAAAATATTTTATAGAAATACATAGTTCAGACTACTAGGACCACTGTACAGCTGTCTTTCTGTTTTCTGACATACAGTAACACTAATTTTAAGTACATTGTCCTCAATGGAGCTGCATTCAGAGCATGTTCATGTGCATTTGACAGCTCACATATATTAACATGGATACAGAATGCTTAAACGTTGTATTCACTGCAACACAGCTTGTTACAGATAACACCAGAGTGGATTATGGGCTCTTACATCAATTACCTTGTCTAGTAAATGTATGCTACTATTTAGTTATCATTGAGAACACAAGCCTTTTCAACTGGTTTCTCAGCACTGAAAATTATACTTAAATAACATTATTTCCCATTATAATTGGTTTGTATCAAATGTTAGTGTTTAAAACCCAAATAAAATAGTACATCATAGGTATGTAGGCTAAACCAGACACTTACTCTCTTCAATTATTTGGTTAATTAATGACTGTTCAAGCTCCAGTTCCTTTTCGCCCCTGGTTTGTGATGCCTGTATTTGCCGCTTTAATTCCTCAATGTAGCGCTGTTGCTTTTCTACCCGCTGCTGGTAAAATGCGTTTAGATCGCTATGCTTTTGCTGATATTCATCGGATTCAGATTTCCTGCTAAAGAAAGAGGATTGGCAGTAAGAAGTGTGAAGGCTTCAAATAAAAGCCTAAAAAGGCTTAGAGAAAGGAGAAATTATGGTCATAATGGGAACTTAGATATATTTATAGTCTATCTTTTTTGACTCTGGGTGGTATTGAACGATTGAATGTATATAGCCGCTGTGTGATATATCCAATTATTCAAATACATGGTGTTTGACCTATTTATCCCTTGGCTGAACAAGTGCAACACTTCAGGTTGGTTAGTGCTCTCTAACCAACCAGATTTTCTGGGTCTAAACTGAGCAATCCAACTAGTCTAAGTATAGTTTAGTGTACAAAGTTTACCAAACTGATAAAGATTACTAGTCTGTTTATGTAGCAGAAGCAAGTTATCCTTGAAACAGTAATAAAACGTCTTTCTATACACTAACCAATGCCCAAGGGATAGAAATATCAATACTTAAAAGTGCTCTTAAGTTTCTTGTTACAGGGAAGATTACCATTTATTGAATAAGAATATGAAAATTTACATTTATTATTTAGCCCCGTGTATTGTGGGTTTTATCTTTATCTCCTTTAGACATTGTGGGCATAAAACTGCATGTTAGTAGGAATTCACAAAATGGATTGCTTCTAAAAAGGTGATATCAATTAGATATATCAGTTAGTTATTTCTACGAGTACTGTTATATTAATATTTATGGAGAATGCTACTTCCACCAGCTTTTTCTAAGCAAGGCATGGCCTGTGTACAGTATGAGCATTGGACAGTCAAAGACTAAAGAGGCCTGTTTTTGAAAACAGTATATTTCTAATTCAATAATAAACATTGTTCTTAAAAACATCGATGTTGATGTATTATGCTACAGATGGCCGAATACCGAATACCTACCCATTTATTCTGCTCAATACACATATAAAACTATGAAACAATTTACAGAGATAAAACGAGAAAAAAATACTTAAAGGAACTATCCAGTCTCCAACTGTTAGTTGCCAGGCGAATTATTGCACATTTTCAATGGTTTTGAATTTATAGCCACTTTCTATGAGAAGCCCCTTTTCTCTTACCTAATTCCTCTTCAGCTGCTATTTCTGATATCTCAAGTCAGGGCCTTGAGGATTCACAGGCTTGAGAATTCTGTAAATGAACAGTCAGAAAGAAGCGGGTGGGCAGCATCTCTATGAAATTGCACACCTGCAAGATTCAGATTGGTTATTCAGAATTCTCAAGCCTTTTATTCAGTTCTCTGGCTAAAGATTCTATATTGAAATGTTGAAGAGGAAGTAAAAATAGAAGGAGCTTAACTAGGAGACTGGCTGTAAATTAAGTAGGATATAAATTAGTAAATAATATATACTGCAACAACATTCATCTAACAATGACAAATTGAAGGAAAGTAACTGTTTGTAACAAAACTGTTCCTTTAAAAGGAAAACAAAAGCTAAAATACACATTGTTCATATATAGAAGTATATAGATATGTGATGCCAATTTACTGTTTAACGAATCTCTCTTTTTTTTTTCCAGTGACCTCAATACACCAGCAATAAATCCCTACTGAGCACATTTAGAAAAACTTTAGCTGCATCACAATTTAAATCGAACCAACCATGTTCCAAAATCCTATTTACTTTCAGTTTACTGGTTTGTCATTTTAGATACAGCCTTCGTGTACATTCCTTGCAGATCTCACGCCTTGCAGATTAGCACCTTTAAGCTCTTATGAGATCCACAATGAACTCTGCTTGCTCAGCACAACACCTCCTCCTGTCACTGGACATTAAACACACAACTGGCTGGTAAGTGATTATGTAACCGGTCACAAAAGGGTGCATTTAATTCAGATAATGATAAGCCAGCATATAACAATCCTTCCTTTTCAAAGAAAGCTATGTTTCGCTGGATAGGAGTCAAATGGAGTATTTTCCCCTATTTTCATTTAACAGATGCAAAGTAATGAATAAAAGAAAATGATTCCCATTTTGTGCTTCATTTACTATTAACCTTTTCACATCCATTGGCTACATCAATCAATTATATATTACTTTTTAACACAACAAGGACAAAATCCTTATTACTCCATTATAAAAACAAAATACAGCTTCACATTCACAATTACTTTTAAGGAAAAGTCCTTATTTCCTATGATTTGTGCTCATTAACTTAAGAGGTTGAGATTGGTACATCTGCAGATCAGATCTGCTTTTAACAAGGACACTGTGAGCTCACAGCCATTCATCAGACTTACCAAAGAGAAAATGACACAATCATGTCAGTACATTGGGGAACCCCAATAACTATACCTAATATTACAACGTAAACAGCTACATAGAAAGTATGAGAGAAATTAGCATTAACATTGGTTGCGACTGTTCTATGATACTTTGTAGCTCTGTGAGAAAAATGTACAGAGAGTCATGTTTCAAATGCGGGGGAATAAAATCCATTTGACTCACCTTAAACAGCATCATCCCTTCTCCATGAATGCAGAGACAAAAGAAGAAGGGTTAAATTGCTTTTTGTGCTTTACAAAATACAAGAATCCTCTGAAAGGCTTGCCTAGCAAGGTCCCTACTCCGACTCCCAGACACACTGCTAATCTCCCCACCTCCAAGCCTAAAGCCAGCCCAGCTGATGCAGGGGTTTGGCTGGCCTCAGTCTGAAGCATAATGCAGTTCAGAGTTACTATAGCAGCCAGCGTATTTGTAATAAGGTACTGAATGGATGTTAGACTGCACTCAGAATGCTGCAGCTCTGCTGTATGTAATTCCAGTCTCCAGCCATATTAGCTATATCCCGAGCCTATTTCTTTGTTTCTCTATCGCACAATTTTCTGGAAATAGAGATACTTCCAGTAATTGAGTCTTTCCACTACATACATATGTAATAATCTTTCTCTAGGCTGTAATAGCTGATGGCTAATAACATGCATGACTGCATCTGACATAGATTTAGTCAGCCCTGTGACAATGCAATCAGATGCTCATCACTGGCATTCTCTTCCCATGGGCAATATGAGATTTAATGCAGGGAGCCAGTGCAGTATATGTCACAGCTTAGCTTACTGCACAGCTGCATTGTTCTAGGGATGAGACAGCACTAGTATTAGGAATGATCACTGCGTACTGAAAGACTGTAGACAGAAACAGCAGGCAAACTTTAGTTCTGAACTATAATTCCCAGTCAGCCACAGACACTAGCATGTTCCTATTAGATTTACTTATAGTAGACTTGGTAATTTTCTAACAGAAAAAAATAAGCATGTGTTATTACTGTATGCGTATGGGTTTATTCCAGGTACTCCAACAATCCAAAAACTTGCATGTTTAACAGAATCTTAACTAAACTGGCCACAGTATATCTAAATGTGTAGTAAAATTAGATTATAACCTCTTCAGAGGCAGGGACTGAAGTGAATGGGTAATCTCTGTAAAGATAGAATCGCTATATAAATGTGCACAAATTTATGTGTATTTAATGTGTTCTTCCAGCTACTTCTCCATTACTCCACCATCCCGTTTACCCATCCAGTATGACAACATGGCCCCACCAAACTGGCATTAAAGACTTTCAAATCAAATAAACACATACTTTCTCCCACTGTCTACTATGAGAACAGCCACATGGCACACATTTCTATAGTAAATAATGCAGTATGGCAGGACGAGATGTGGGTTGCACTGCTCATTTGTACACAATAATGTATGTATCATTTTATTTATAAAGCGCCACAGGTTTACGCAGCGCTGTACAATTCAACAATACAAATATAGTACAGACATGGGAAAAGTACATTACACAATACAAGTATAATATCACAAGGACACAAAACTAAGTACCAGGTTGTGGTTGACACAATAGGTTGGAGGTCCCTGCCCCGTAGAGCTTACAATCTAGATGGGAGGAAGACATCACATACACAGATAGAGGGGTGAATGAAAATCCTTCATAAAACATCAGCCCCACCAAGCATCCTATCCCATTGCTGCTGTTCTGCCTGGGACAAACTAGTTTTTTTGTTTACTGGAAAAAAAAAAAAAAAACTACAAAAATTACCCTGAAAATTGGCACTTTGCAATTTTCATTAACAACATGATGGCTTGACATCCCCAAGAGTAACATCAGAGGTGTAGCGGTGGGGGGGTGGGGGGGGGCGGTCCGCCCTGGGCAGCATCGTGTGGATAGGGGTGGGCGGGAAACCTGGGGCGCCGAGCGGAGGGGGGGGGGGCGCCA
>JAKJJM010015769.1:0-10495 GCA_021901965.1 Pipa carvalhoi | reverse complement strand
TCTGTATGTTGTCTTGGGGTGACTTTTGACTCTCCTCTTTCCTTCTCTAAACACATCTCCACCACTGCTAAAACCTGTCTATTTTTCCTTTGCAACATTGCCAAGATCCACCCCTTTCACTGTCACACCACTGCTAACACCCTCATGCATGTTCTCGTCCTATCCCACTTGGACTATTGCAATGTTCTTCTATCTGGCTTTCTAGCTTCCCACCTCTCCCCGCTCCAGTCTATTCTAAATTTTGCTACCAGAATTCTCTCCCTCTCTTCCCAGAAGAGACAGCCTTTCTCTCAATCTCTCTCTGTTCTTTGGATCCCTGTAAACAAATGAATCATTTACAGTGTTCTCCTTCTGACATTTAAGACACTTCACTCCCTACATTTCCTTGCTGATATGCCCGTACATTCCTAGACATCAACTGCGCTCCACCCAAAGCAACCAGCTTTGCATGCCACACACCAATACTGCTCTTTCTCGTCTTAAATCCTTCTCTCTTTCTGCCCCATACATATGGAATTCTATACCCCTTTATTTTCACCAGGAACATTCCCTCTACACTTTTAAAGCCAAACTGAAATCCTTCCTTATGGAGCACTAACACTATTTATATGTATATATTTTATATAAGTTAATTCATAAAAATCCTAAGCCTAAATTGAACATGAAAGTGTGAATGAACCACTGAACTAGTAGGTAAATTTACATGTTTATTCCAGTTGGCACTAGGGCCCATCAGTATTTGCTTAGACAGCAATATCTAACTTAGGAAAATTCTACATGGATTATTATTGAACTACATAGTGGGATACACCACTCTGCTGGCAAATGAGGATGGGTTATTAGAGTTTGACTTGCAATACAGGAAAAAATATGGGATATTCTATTGCTCCACTTCATTCCTTAATCTAATGTGACGCTGAAGTGTAGAAGTGCTGGATTGGAATGGCATTTTAATATAAAGTCACATGGCTATTCTTCTAGTATAGCAAAGTCAGTTGTGCATATTCAGTATTCAGCGCATTGTCATGGTGATAGAACAAACTGTTACATATTCATTTTTGATCAGTCAGACAAACATCATAAGTGGAGTATTGTTGTGAATGTCACCATTTGGTTGCCGGTATTGCTGCTGGAGAATACTCTCACAAATTACAACAATTTTTTTAACATTTATTTCAATGGCAGGCTATTGCTAGCTTGTGCAAGCATATGGTCTTCACATTTTTTAATAATTTTGATTAAAATGACCCCAGAATAGTAATAGGAAGCCTCCCTATTTGCCACATTAATTTAGCAAAGTCAGGTCTGGGGATTCATTCCAGTAAGCCAGTGGTCGGCAAAGTGCGGCTGATTGGCTAGTGTGTGTTGTGGCTCGTGGCACACTCCCTAGCCCCACCCATGACCTGACGCGTTAGCTCCTCCCTCTTTGCAGCTCCACAGGAATTAGTTGCTGGTGGAGGAGGGAGCGAAACGTCTCCCTCCTGAAGAAAATTTGCTGACCCCTGCAGTAGGCAATAGGTGAATTGTCATCTTGACACATGATTCATTGTTGTCACATTTGTTGTGAATAGATATGAAGTTGTGTGTTAATACATGGTTGGAGTAAGGTTGTGAACTGTCAGACAATTCTCCACAGTGCAGACAATAACAATCTTTACTGAATATGTAAATTTGGATATTTGGTGAATCAACACAAATTCACACATCTACGGGATAATTCGCACTTCGATAAACATGTGTCTAAATTTCACAATCATTATACTGTAAAAGGATAAATATAAATGGAAAACTTGTATCTTTTGTTTTAGAAAAGTTGTATGGTGCACACTGGGCAGTATTAACCATCTTTTTTTTTTTTTTAAATAACTTCTAAAGACCTTTGGGATATGCAGAATAGGTACGTACATCAAGTAGAATAGGCAGCTATAAGCAGTGACTGTATCTCTCCAAAGTGGCCACTAGATGGGGTATTAAACACGTTGATGGGGAGTTGGAAGTTAAATTCAGCTTCATTTGTCTTTGGGTCAAAAATCAAACATAAAATCTTTATTTTAAATTTGCAAACCTGGGTGGAAAAAAAACCTCTAAATGATAGTAAAGCTCTGTTATAAATGTCTCCATCCGAACATTTGTTTTCAGAATTGGAGTAAATTACACCATCGTATTTACTTGTTAAAATAATGTGTATATTTGTTTGTTTTTTTCTTTTAAAGTTGTCTTTTATTTATTTATTGCATTAAAAATTAAATGACTGTATTATTTCCTATAACCTTGTTGGAGAACTGCTCCATGGATTTTCCTTTCCATAAGCAGGAGTTTATAATAAAAGCCTTCAATCTTTTTCCTAAAGTCATTGTCAGACTGCGCCCTCTAGGGGTAGCTGTCATTCTTTCTGAAGATTGTTTCCATTCTACATTTCGGTACAGGCATTATAAGTCAGGGATGTCAGACTAGAACACACACAGGGCCAAAATTAAAAACTTGGACAAAGTCGTGAGCCAACCTTGATATTTATTTGCAAAAAAATGTCTACAACTGAGTAAGTTTTTCCTTCTCAGTAGATATAACCATGAACTTTTTCAGACAGGTCTGTCCTTTACATTAGTGAACAGATATTCTGCTTCCCACTTTTCTACAAAGCTTCTGTTTTCCACCTTTTGTTTGGCCATTTTTGGGAGGGGTGGACTGATGTGACTGGTAACATGAGGTCACTAATTAATGTCACAGGGGGCACCTGTGAGTCCTGATTGATGTACAAATGCACCAGGACAACATTCTGGGATTTGTAGTATTAATGGTGCATGTGTTGTCTACTGGTGGGCCAGCTCTAGAAGACATTTGGCATTTCCTCGCGGGCCAAATATAATTACACTGTCTGCCAATTTGGCCCGTGGGCCAGAGTGTGACACCCCTGCTATAATCTTTGTAATGTTACTCTTATGGGAATAAAAAGGAAGTATAAGTACTATAATGTAACCGATAACAGTGCTCTCATGTTATACTAAGTTTTAGGAGCCATTGTCCCTTCCTATTTTATTAACCATTCGTCATCCCAAAGCTCTAAGGCCGGGCACACACTAGCATATAGGTGCGTGTCATTTAAAAAAAATGCATAGCAAAAAATAGCAAAAATACACATCACGAAAAAACCATTAAAAAGTAATGACCGATACGCGTACACTGCTACACTTGCGTTTCATAAAGAGGAACATGTGCCAGGACGCTTCATGACGCGTTTTGCTAGCGTATGGATGCGAATGTGAGCAATGTGTCTGGATTAGTAGCAATAGAAATTGAACAATAGCGGTCACACAGTGTAAATGTGTGTGTATTTTCACAACACGATTTTTTTTTTTTAAAACGAGCGCACATATACAATAGTGTGTCCATATCCTAAGTCAGATTTATGTTTGAAAACAGCTGCCTTTACTTCACCCTTTTATAGAGTTATTGAAGATATTTCTATCATTTCCCCCTCTCTCCTTTCTGCTGTTAATGTTGTGAAGCCTTGTCTGCTATTTTGGATTACTATACCCCACTCCATCCTAGCAGACCTTACCAGTGTAGCTATCTTCTTTGCATACTGTTTACAAAGCCCCAATAAACTGAGCAAAATAGGTTCAATGGGATCTCAACAGACACTACTAAAAAGCAATAAGGCTGACTCCTATGGCTACTTAAGCTCACTCCTATATAATTTAGTATTGTAAGTCATTCTATTAAGAGAAATTATAATGTAATATGAGCCATATACATTGCAGCTTTGGGCAGGAAAGTGGTAAGTGAAGTGGAACACTGATAAATGTAAGGTTATAAATATGGGAAGTGGAAATGTAAGTCAAGATTATTTTCTAAATGGGAAAACACTGGGCAAGACAAACATGGAAAAGGATTTAGGAATTTTAGTGGACAATAAACTTAACTGTACCAACAGCAGCTGCCAAAGCAAATAGGATCATGGGGTGCATCAAAAAGGGCATAGATGCAAGGAGTACCCAGGTCGCGGCCCCCGGGATAGCCATCCACTGATGGGTTGGGCTAAGCTGACCAGTAACAAGACAGGACAGAACTGAGCACAGGCTGGCAGGAACCAAGAACTAAAACAAGGTTCAGAGAGCAGGACAGGAATCGAGACTTTAATGAACAAACTGTAAACGGAACCCAGACGCCCAAAATGGAACCCAGGCACTAGCAGAATTAATGCTATGATCGAGCACTGAAACCAGTGGGAGAGAGCCTTAAATAGGCTAAGTGACGGGCACATTCCTGAGATTATCCGCGTCAGACGTGCGTCCCTGTGATAACTATCAGCAGCGCGCGTCCGCCGGTAAGTACCAATCCTCACAGGTTCCTACTGTCTGACTGAATACGCTGCACTATGCAATGACGCCATCGCTTATTTGTTATAGGAAAACTCTGTTTAGTGAATAAGAAGTAGAGCATTCGTGACTATTGGAGTGATGACAATTCACTTCTGCAGTCGAATTCTCACTTTGGTGAATAAGCCCCATAATGTTTTACCAGAGGTAAAAGTGGACCACTCTAATAAATGTGTTTTTTGCTGCGTGGCTTGGACTACAATATCTTCTCTATTCCTTCTCTCAATACTCAGTTACATTGGAAAGCTCTCTTTTCTACAGCTTTGCCTTCAATGCTAAAAATGATTTTATATATGGCACAAATATAGGAAAATCTAGTCACCAAATGGCAGTAAGAAGTGTGAAGAGAGAAGAGAAATAGTTTTAATGGCCGTGTGCCAGCAGTGCAGTAACAGGCACCGTGCAACATTTCTGGCTTCCATCATTCTCATTTTAAACACAAATGTCCCCAATCACTATCTAAATACTATTCTATGTATCCACCCATACTATGGTAGGAACTGTACGTCTGCGTTTTCCCTGGAAATTCATATACTTAACAAACTTTAGCACCCCTCATTTCCAAGAGCTACATTTTCTCTAGCTTTGTCCCTTCTTTCTCCAAACAACCTGAACAGGCAGAGACTTTAACTAAAACATCTTTGCAGTCCCGTGTCACGCACACAGCAGAATGGAGAAATGTGATCTTTTGAAAGATGTAAGCAATATATAGAATGCCTTCCAGACAGCTCTCTGAAGCTCCAATCTGCAATAAACTAAACCAAGCATGGGCCTTGGGGCTCAAGAATGATTGTGTAGAACAAAGTAAAAAATTAGAGAAATGAACAGTATTTATAAAACTGCAACCTGCCTGTCATTCTGTAATGGATGTAATTTCTCCCACACCTTCTTCTATCTCCTATACCTCACCTTTCCCTATATACCAAATCTCTCACTTCTCCTTTAAATGTCTTTCTTTTGCCCCATTTCTAACTTATTCTCTCTTAATCACATATCCATCTTTCCCTCTTATTCCACTGGAACGGAGCATGTGTCACACACCCTGACTGTAAAGAGAGAAGTAGTGATGCACTTCCAGTTTGCTAACTAAAAGTGGTGCAAAAATTCCTTGATCTTTAGATGATCATCATCATGTAATAGAAGTTTGTAGAAAGAATATGCACACATGTAATGAGAGTTCTGGTACATAACCTGATTTATTTGACCACAGGTGTGAGGTACAAGTGCTGCGATGTTTTGGGGGGGGGCGTAAACACCCTTCATCACCCTGACTGGGCATCCTACCGCTCCTTTCACTTATACAAACCACTAGAGTGCTTCAATAGGAAGCAGAAGAGCATCGATTTCTACTAATTGTTTCTATGACAAAAATGCTGTCACCCATACTAAGTGCCATGAAAGTCATATTTACACCATCATTGTATATTCACCAGGGTATACTGGCATGAGTATGCAGATTTCATTTTGCCATCTCGAAGTTAGTAATTTCAGAGGCTCAAGGGTTTAAAAGGTGTGCCTGGAGATGTCTTTTTAATTCCTATTTCTCATCACCAAATTAATTTGTGACAATTTGCTACAACGGTTGTTAGTCCATTCATTCTGTAGTGAAGTCAATTGTGTATATTCACTTTTTCGTGTATTCTTACCCAAATGAAGCTAGCTGGCGTAATGATTTCTGAGCTTAGTGCGGTAAACAATAACGGTGGCATTCTGAACATATAAATTATAATAAGAATGGGCAATGTCACTGTTTGTATACCAGCATAAATTGCCTCAATCATTTTTTACATTTATTTCAATGGCAGACAATTCCTAGCTAATGCTTTCATTTAGTTGTCGCCTTTTAAATTAAGGGGCATATTTATCAAGTAAGTTCACCTCCTGAAGTAAATTTACCAGACTATGGGAAAATATTTATTGTAGCAAAGTCAGTTATGCATAGTTACTAAACAGCATATTGTTGCAGCGATGGAGAAAATTGTCTGAATTGTCACGTAGCGTAGTCAGGTAGATAGCAGCAGTGCCGCATTATAGCAAACTCATCACGAACTGGTGTATTGGAGCCAAGTGATGTCATCTTTACATGGATCGGTTCAAAGGAGACAATGTCACTATGACTATCTCTTTCTATATCCATTTCTACCTACAGTAAGTATGCCTTTATCAATATAAGAAAGGGCAATGAATTAAACAACTATTTTTATATTCATTTCAGTAGCAGACATATTGGTGCTTGGTTGCCACATTGTTTAAGCATTTTGAATGAAATAGCACCAATATAGTAACAATAGCTCTGCTGTAAGCCCCCCAATTCGCCATTTGGTAAAGTCAGATTCACATATTCGCGCCAGTATGCTTTAAATTAACTGTTGGTTTGACACATGAATACCTCAAAGTGTTGTTGCATTCACAACAACAACAAAAAAAACCCGAAGTGGTGCATAGATACACAGTAGCTGTAATGTCACAAACTGTGAGTGAATTCCTCACATCACAAAAAAAATGAGCGATCTTTGCTGAATCTGCGAAGTTGGAGAAGTGCCAAATCATCACAAATTGCATCACATGCATCTACAGAAAAATGTACACTTTGATAACTATGGGCGTATTCATTGGGGCTTATTCCTGAAAGTCCAGTCACGTAAAGATCCAAACTCGCTTTCATTTACCACTTTCTCATATTGGGTATTCATCAAACTCTATGATGTGGTGAATTCACAACCAATTTAGATGCTTATGACAGTTGCGGAATTACTGAGCACTTCTCTCTATTTTGCGCAGACGTTACAGGTAATTTGCCTATTAATCAAGCATCGGAGTCTGTCGAAGTAACAAATTCGACAAGACTTACTGTGTTGAATTCACCAGGTTTGCTTTGCCAGATAAAAGTGGCGAATTAGGGGATTGATGTCAGGTCTCTTACAGTCCACCCGCCTATGCCGCACTATGCAAGAAACCGCGTCTGATGCTGTTAACTTGTTTGCTAAGGGAACCTGCTGCTTTAGTTAATAAGAACTAGAGAATTTGTAAAAAGCAAAGTGTGGCGATCTAAAGTGACGCAAATTCACTTCAACAGTCAGATTCTGACTTTGATGAATAAGCTCATATGTCTTTAAAGGAGAACTATACTAACAAAAAGGATACTTACCTGATGGATCTAGCAGCAGTACACATAGGGGGTTATTGATCCAAGTGAGAAATCACCACATCGTAGAGTTTACTGAATACCCGAATATGGGAAAGTGGTGAATTCACACCTTTACATGACGATTTGGACTTTACTCAATAACCCCTTAAGTGTACTGCTGCTAGATCAGCCCGGGACCGTGAAATGAAAACTGGGGCTGCAGCTCTCTTCTGCCCCCCCCCCTGTATATGATGTGTACTGCGTCATAGGCCACGCCCCTTTGCTCATTTCGACGAATTTGTTTTCACTTGTACTGCTGCTAGATCTATCAAGTAAGTATATTTTTTAAGCATAGTTCTCTTTTAAAAGATCCACTGCTTTAACTAAGTAGTATGTCATACACTTCACATATTAGTTGCAATGAAGATTTCAGTAAATTCCGGGGCTGACTTAGCACTGAATTTACAAAAAGGGGTAGGGTGATATAATTAACAAGATGTTAGAAAATTATAACACTAGACAGTAAAGGCTATGGGTCTCATTTACCTTCTTGTTAGCTGAAGCAGCTGATTATGATTCAAAATATCTCAACTTGCAGCGAAGAAGGCTCTCCTTTAAATATAATCAAAAGATTATTGTACGCATTGTTCCACTACAATGAAAAATAATGAAAGAGAATTATGGGAGTGAATACAATCTAAGTGAGAATAACTGGGACGCATTTGGCCATTTCTTTATCTTTTCCACTCATGCAAATGTGAACCATAATCTTGTATAATGTTAGCATAATTTCTTCTAATGATGGTTTTCATTATGGTCCAATAAAAAGTATTACTGTTTGCAAAGCCTGCAGATAGAAATTAGCCAGCTCAGAACACACTCTGTACAGGTCTTTAATGGCACTGCATCAGGTAATCAGAAAAAAAAGAAAGCAATGCTCAAACATAACGATTAAAGGAGAACGGCTGGCAATTTTAAATGCTACTTTTATTCATTAATCTCCAGCAGCTAAAGACAAACAAAAAGCAAAATGAACGGGACTGCCTACGAAGCACTTGTGTCCTGTGGCGATCTCCTTGCCCTGCTGAGAGTGAATGAGTTGATCAAAGAAGGGGGCCTGATTGAAGACTGTGAAATTAGAACTGCTTCACTAAACTCACAGTTACTCTCCATTACTAAACCTGTTCTATGGTCAGGTGAATCACTTAATTAATCTTGCCTACAATTTAAAATGTAATAGGGAATCGGCCTACCAAATTACTTCTGCTAAGCTTTAGAATCCAGGTGCAGTGTGGTAGATAGAAATTCTGTTTTAACATTCAAAGCGGATATGCATTATGAGGGCACTGGGGTGGGATTCAAGATTTGTTTGCAAATTCGTTAGATATCATGGAGTCACTCTTAAACAGATATTACACTTCTAAGTAAAACAAGCCCATGTCACAAATATGCTTATGGCGTCATTCTGTAAACTGAGAATTTACAGACAGCGGATTCCCATTATAAAATCGCGACCGCGACAATTCTCCCATGATAAAGTCACGACTGCAACAATTTTTTTAAAGTTCCAGCTTTGACATTTCCTTTGTAAAGTCGCGACTGCGAACAAATTCTCATTATAAAGTCGCGACTGCAACAGTAACAGTCCATTGCGACAGTCTTTAGCTGGTGAATTCTTACTTTTACACTGCAATTCAGACTTTACAGAATGACCCCCTTAATTTAGTCTAGGGGTTAATGCTTAATTTTATCCAGGAGTTGGTCCGCTGTTGAAGCATTTAATCCCTTCCGCTAGAGGTAACAAACTGTACTTATTTCAACAATGACAAAGATGAAGCTTTTAAAGGGTTACTATAGGCTTAGAAAGAATGCCTTTGTTAGCCTAACTTAGAAAAGTCTAGTTACTCAGACCCATCTAGAATTTTTACTTGCCTAGCCCCAGATATCAATCTTCACATGTCTGTCGGTTCAACAGTATATAGAGTTCATTTTATGATACTAGACTCTTCTCCTGCCTGTGCCGAGGGCGCTGTTTGATTCTAAGCATGCTCAACCAGCACGCTGTTGCTAGTATCTCATGGCCCCCATATTGGTTCATGAATAATATGCTAATGAAACCTGGAGCAACCAGTTGGGAAGTTAGAGTATTAAGCAATATTGGAAAAGTCAAAAAACCTAGTCTATACAAAGTAAGTCCAGCAGGTAAGAATAACTGTGGTTTGGTATTGTGGCTTAGTGTCTACTACTAGGGTTGTAAAAAGTAACATATTTACAATTTTCAAATTGAAAGAAAATTTTAAAAAAGAGCATTGGGAGTAAATGAGTGTAAAAGTTTCTGGACATATTAGTATAAGCATGAGGATCAGTTTGGAATAAAATATGATATGGGGAGCAAATGAAAGGATACTTTTGTTGTGCATGGTGGAGAAAATGAGTGGAGTATGGGTCCATTTCTGTGGGTTAAGGTGGATGACTTACAGAGTGCAAGAAATAATGAACTAAAAAAGCTATTACTCTATTTTATGTCACATCTAAACTATGGTCAGTGTTTTATGAGAGTTTCATCATGGAGCAGGAAAGTGCTGAGAATCAAACATTTAAAATATTCAAAAACAAAAAAATATGTTTAATGAGGAAACTAAGTGCTGCTTACTAATGGACTGGACTAAATAATCATCAGATCTCAACCTTACTGAGCTCTTGTGCAAAAAACTATGTTAGGCCCAATGGAAATGCACTGCTGGGAAGAGCTACACAAGTCATAGACTAATGTGTCACATTTGTATTTTTCTAAATATCA
This sequence comes from Pipa carvalhoi, assembly GCA_021901965.1. Taxonomy (NCBI): domain Eukaryota; kingdom Metazoa; phylum Chordata; class Amphibia; order Anura; family Pipidae; genus Pipa; species Pipa carvalhoi. The sequence continues at coordinate 189 of JAKJJM010015769.1, read as the reverse complement.
ACTAGAATGACAAACATTTGCAATGCTATAACTGCTGTTTCCAGGGGCAGGTGTTTGCAGATAGAGAGATGGTATGAATGCACACCAAATGATGTCTAATCAGGATGTGGTGCTAGCTTTCATGTGAGCCAGAATCAAACAATACAAGGATAGACAAAGGGAGGCAATTGCTCCCCGAAACGTTGTTTT
>JAKJJM010015758.1:0-12034 GCA_021901965.1 Pipa carvalhoi | reverse complement strand
CTGAAAGTGCTGTTTTTCAAGTGACTTTTGTTTTGCCAAAGAGAGGCTGTGCTTTTCCTGAAATAAATGGTGAATGTGAAAGAAACTCGCTGTTTACAGTGAGTAAATCCCTAATCCTTAGTCATAGATAAAAGTGCATTGTGAAGCTGATCCACATGGGAGATGACCAATGTTCTCCTTCATCTGGAGATGTTTTATATGTTAGTTATTAGAGTCTGGCTTACTTTGTCATTCAGTATATCCAAAATAAAAACACTTAAATTGGGCTTTATTTGCAAAATAGACTTTTACCCTGAATCTGAACTGAATCTGCTCTATTCGTGCTTATGGAGTTAGATGTGATGCCATCTGAAGGACTGAAAGGGACTACATAATACTGCAGAAACAAACACCCCCAAGCAGTTGCTCAAACAATTACACCATAGTTTTAGTGGCTTGTACTTTTCATTTTTAAGCTAATGTTATTGTATAAAGTCCCTGAACGTGTACACAGATACCAGACCTCACACACTAGACCATCTCTCTACCATAAGTGAAGGAATCAAAGAAAAATATGGTCCTAGAAAGGAACAAAGCTTCTCTACAGCAACATAATGGAAGCAAAATCAGTAGCACCGATACAGAGGCTAAAGTGTGCCCTGCAGGTGGAATGTCATTATGCAATCTCTGCTTAAGGTTCCATTAGATAAATCAAAAAGAAAATGTTAAATGTTGTGTCAATATAGCTTTAAACAATTACATTTTTTTTTTTTTTGCTTTGGCATGTCAATCATCCGGTAAAACCCAATAACAAAATAACTTTACATATTGTCAGTCTTGACTGATTGGAATCAGACAGGTGCTTTGATAGCTTAGTGTCATTTACTTAGATATACAAGGGGTAGCAGAATGTATGGTTCAGCAGGTCACCACCAAAATGGCAGGAATTACAATAAATCTGCATAGAAAGTGTGAGCATCTCCCGTTGTATGGAGATATTTGGGAGATGTACTGTATAGAAAGGAACTAAACCTTTACCTTTGTTTTGCATTAGTGAGAATGGAGTCTTGATGGAACATATAAAATATACATTTAAACAGACATGCTGCTGTTATTGTAATGATGGTTTGGGTTGAAGAGTTTTGAAGTCCCGTCCAAATGTTTAGCAATAATTTACCAATTTACATGATTTATTGCTCTTCAATTTATAAGAATCAAATACAGTTAGCAAACATGGCGTGTTTCTGCAAACTAATGCAATCACTATTTATCAGCAAATTGTAACAACTGAAACTAATAAAACAAATTATTACATGAGCAATGGTTTAGGCAGCCTTCCAACTGACCCACTATCAGTGGCGTAAATAGCCACTCCACAAGCACTGCAATCCCGGTAGTTCTGCACCTGCCCATTAGTATTAGCTTCTTGTTAGGTATTAATTGATTGTTAGCTGTTAAACCAAGTCAACTGAACACAATTTCAGAGCTTAATAAATTATCTTACACATATACATACATATGGTCTTTATAAAGGCAATTGTATGATGCCGAAAGCTGACCCTTCACTACACTCTACTTCTTTCAATGATTGCTATGGATCAAAGTTTGGATTTTAATTGATTTTAAACAATTTGTATAAATGTAGGCCCGGAAGCTGTTGTGTAAAACCAACTTCATTATTCATAGACATACAAACACAAGAACTCTACGGTCTTGAATCAAAAACTAAAAACTTTTATTGTTAATATAGAAACTTTCATTGTGACATTGTCAATCAACATTTCTGCCCAGGTTGAGGATCTTTATCAAGACAGTACACCATACACTGTAACAATAAAAAGAAAATTTTTTTTAAATTTATTATTATTTGCTTGAAGACCCCAGAGTGCTTGTGTTTCTATATTATACATATATATATACATACATACATGATAAAATCTGCATATGGCTCAAAATTTAAACTTAAAGCCACAGTTGATGCCAAATAAACAATTTTATTTAATTGCACAAAAACAAAAAAAAAAAGATTTACACATGGTTTTCCCATAACACACATAGACAAGTTGCACAATATGTTTAAGACAAATTTGTTAAGTCAGTTCTTCCACCCCACAGTAAAATCTGTCCAAAAGGCAAACAGGATTGGGTGTGTAGAATAGCAGGTAATCAGGTTTGCTTGCCACTGGACCATAGCTGTGCAGCATTACACTGTACAGTGTTTAGATCTTGAAACAAACTGGAAAAAGTGAGGTTGGGTGAAATGGCCACTGTGTTTATTTGGCGATAAAAGATGTCAGTATATCTTTCACTTTTTTCTACAATAAGAATTCAGTTTTGGCCTATCTAAAGGAACACTGCATGAAGGATTGGGTTCAGGATTCCGTAAGTCCTAATGCTGTGGCTGAAATAAATCCAAACTCTTCTTTACTTGAGATTTTTTTTTTAGCCAAATGTACTCACAGAAAAGCTGTAAAGGAAATCCTTGCTAAAGCTATAGTTTAGGAGTTGTAGGACTCTGTATTCACATTCACAAAGGATTCTGGAATTATAGAAGCACAAGAACTGATTTAACCAATTATTAAATAAGCAAAGTCCACAGTACCAACAATGTAGTGTTTAATGAACACTAAACCTAAAATCCAATCTGCTTCAACATGATGATTCTGTAAATATAGAAATAAATATAAAAATACATTTTTTTCCTGCCATTTCTAAACTGATTAGGGGGGTATTTCCCTTTAACAGATCTTGTAGAATTCTTGCTAGGAGTTCCATTAAGACTTGCGATTGATTGCTAAACATGTACGTGTCCTTTGGTACAGCTACTTTCAGAATACAGGTTAGCACATGCTGTTAGATGCTCTTTATAGCGCAATGTCCATATTCCTAGGGGTCTAGATATGTTTCCATATTTTACATACCGAGAAGTGCTCACAGAAAAGTGCCAGGACAGAGTTGTAGAGACTAACATATTAAGATCCAACCAACAGCTGAATTACTTCATTTAAAAATGTGCTTCAGTCCCAGGGCAATATGCTACATCAGCACCTTTAGCACATATACATTAAATATTACTTTAAAACAAACGGAATAGACAAATGCTGTTATATGCTGCTCAACGAACAGGAGGGAATATGTCAGTTTCTAGATAAAACGTGAACATTTGAGGCATTTTGTACTACAGAAGCTTTGAATGGAGTCCTCCGTGAATCACCTTAGTCATTACGGCTCATGACTGGAAACCAAAACCTGAAATTCACTGTACTTCAGTGCATACTTCTTCCTAGTCAACTTACAGATTGATTGCAGCATGCAAAACAGTGGCCTCACAGTGCCACAAGCGAGTGCTGCTCATGATTACTTCTTTTATTAATTACTTAATCACTGAGTGCCAAAATAATGACTCCAAAATCCAAGAATATGAGGAATATGCTGTTCCCATCATACTACTTCATCTGACTCCAGGCCATGCTCTTCATACAAAGCATCCAGTAAGTTTAACTGCTTTTCCATGGCCGGCAGGTAAATGTTAAGGTCCCTCTGCATGGCATGTACAAAGGCTGCTTTCTTTTCATCCCCTTCTCTGACAGAAAGAGCAGCCACGAAGCCATCATATGTTGGAGATGCCCTTAAGGCCAACTGAAAAAAAAAAATAAGCAGAGGATTTAATCTCAAGACACTAATTTTTATTAAAAAAAAAAAAAAAAAAAAAAAAAAGACACTGGTAAGAAGCCATTCAGTATGTGTATTAGCTATTTATTAGAGGTCAGGGGAAAACTATGGCCTTGCATCATCTGAACCTTGCACAGGGCTGTCCTGCAATGGATCATGGTCATTTTAGTGTGCAACACATGTGAAAACAACTCTCTGTTATGCTTAGGCTGGTGTTTTAATTAAGGCTCATTATTTGTCTATCTTGCAAAACACAATAGCCTGTGTGGATTATCCCACAGGAAACAATGGAACCTTTTTTTTTCCAGCTCAGCTGAAAATCAGCTAGTGGGACCCCAGCCTTAGAGAATGCAAGGTTATAGTTCACATTTATAATCGGCTCACACACCTGTACTTTTTTATTTAGTGGAGTAAATCTAAGAAATAGGAAAGTAAAATAGCCTTTCTCCAGATCTGTAACATAATTGCTGAGGAAATGCACCACATTAAACTGCATGATAAACATGAATTCATCTACTGGTAATTCTAGTATGTTGGGTCTTTGCTTTATTACATTATTCAGATACCTCGACCTGTTTCATACTTTAGTGTTCTGCGCAATTAGTAGGTCCAGCTGTTTACAGAAAGAGCATTACATTGTTCCCATTCACATTATGCAATCCACTGCAATTGTCTGACTGATATGTAACATTCTGCAACTTCTGTGCATTTCTACTACTCGCTCTGACAATCACATTCTCCTCGCATTCCTAGGGAGTTCCAAAGACATCAAGTGACAATGAAAATTTTATGTATTTAGCCAGATTAGTTCCTTAAAAAATTGTCTTCTCTCCCCTGACTCCTAATAATCACATGAAATACAAAGTGAAAGTCGATCAGTTGCATTACGCTCACTCAGCATTTCTGTGTATGCGACAGATATGTGATTGGATTCAGACAGTCACAAACATGATAGTGCGAAAGTGGCCCTGGTGTAAGTTCCTCTCTGATACATAAGTGAGTTCATTTAATACCTGGCCTTTTCTCCAGTGATGACTAGTGCTTCATGTTACTGCCAATCTTTTTTCCTTCAGCTCCAGTGTCAAAATCCCATTCACGTCTCCTCTTCTTCAATAATGATGTGAGCAAACACAGAAGCAGTAATATAACTAATATTGCTTCTGCGCTTGTTTACATAAGCAATGACAAAGAGGAGGCATGAACCAGAAGGGGGTTGTGATGATGGAAGCAGAAGAAAAGAAGATTGCTAGAAAAAAAGAGAAGCACACTGGGAAAAAAGACAGGAATCGGTATTTAATACCTACTCAAGTAGAATCAGCTCCAGACAAACGAGCAGTTTAGTTCTGATTTAAAGAAGAACTAAAGTACATAACTTACAAATATATTTTCCAAAAGTTCACCTAGCTGCCACCTAAATACCATATAAATGATTTCCCAAAGAACCTACAAAACTCTGCACCAGACCATATTATATCTTAAGAACTGCTAACATATCACAGTCACCATATTTAATGCCTGTTGATTGGCTGAAAAGCATCATGTGGTAGAATAAGCCCTGATCTAAACAGAGTGGGGACTAAGCACTAACTCTATTCAGACTTGTGCCATATACCCAAGTGTTTAAGTGTCTATGGGGGTTATTGACTAAAGTCCAAATTGACATATAAAGGTGTGACAAGGTCAGTTAACAAGGTCACACACTACCCAATACACAGCTACTCTTGCCTTTATTATGGGAACACTATCACGGCCCCGACTTTACTATTGCCGCGGTCGTGGATTTGCTATGGGAATCTACTGTGAGAATTTGACAGTTGAATTCCCACTTTAGTCAATAACCCTCTTAGAGTGGGAGGGGGTGTGTCCAAACTGGTAGCGTTCCACTGTTAGGGAAATGCACTGCAGTAGCTTATTACTCAATAATGGTAAGTCAAATCTCAGCAATTTGAATTTTATGTAGTTAGAATGATTGATTTAATAGGGCATATGACAATTTAGATCTTCTTCAAGTGCCAGGCAGTGAACGAAACAAGAGAATGGAGGTCCCTGCCCTGTAGAGCCATCAAACAAAGTGGGCAAGATGGTTTACTCAAAGAGCTGAAAATTGGAAGAAAATGATCTTACAGAGTTATTTGTTACTTGTGCATTTCCTTTGTCTGGTATGTTGTTTTATATTTGTACTGTCTATAGTGGCATTTTTTTTCTTCCAGTGATCACCCCCCTCTTGTGGATTTTCGGATTATTGCATGTAATTTGTACACCCACTGTTATAATACCCAGTTTAGATATGTTAATGTTTACCGTGAGGAAGGGGAAATTTCCCAAATGCTTGGAATGTCAGTTTGGGGAAAATGACATAAGAATCACCACCATCATATATATGATATGATACATATGAACCAAAATGCAATCTGCAGATTTTAATATAATTTGCTTCATTTGGAGCCCCGGGATTAAATTCTTGGTTCTGACTATCAGAGGAATAGTATGGCACCTCCAATATATTAATATCTCTATATATGGGCATACATGACTATCTGTCTGCTCAGACTATCATTTACTATTATCAAATAAAGTAAAAGTAAGCTGCTATAATAGCATAGACTTTCCCTTTAAACTTAAAAAAACTGAATCATTAAACATAAAGGAGACTGTGCATGTCAGTCAGCCTGTCGCTTTAGCTCCCCTTTAAAAAAAAATAAAGTCAAATAAATATGTAATGCATTTCAAAGGAGACCTAATTGTTCACACATCACTATTTTACTGATTTAATTATTTATTGCAATCAACAAGGCTAAAGGATTAACAACCAATTGGCTTTTTGCAATTTATGCTGTTATGGCAACAGTACAAGATGCTAAATAATCACTGGGAATTTCCAAAAGAGAAAATATTTTACAATATTCACTTTAAATGTACTTTAACCCTATCCACTGTTTCAACCTAGAAAGGCAAAACTTGGGAACATACATTTTAGGCAATTAAAAGTTGTGTTTAATAAAACAGAACTACGCATTAAACTAACAGTAGGTATGAATGTAATATCACTAAGAATCTGAATAGACTGACTGAGACAAAGGGGAACTTACCGCAAATACTCCTCGTACAACCCACCCATGATACTGCCGTAATGTCTTGCCATAAGCAGTACCTGCAGGAAGAGGGAATAGTTAGTAGCAGGCTTGCTTTCTGTACTTTTGAAATTATCTAAATGCAAATCATAAATGATGTTACATGCATTTCAGATACTTTTATTGATTAATTACTTTTTCCAGCAGGTGGAAGGGTTTTCCGGGTTACAGGTTTGGAGTCTGATACAAAGTTAAAGGACAAGTAACACACACACTTTGTTTGAATTTAGTTTTACATATTTTCTTCTACTTTGATGGGCTTTCTGAGAGAAAATCATACTTATTATATAATGTTCCACTGAAAAACAATGGTACTGGGTGGGAGTTTATGCAACAAATATAGTTGCCTGAATACAATTTTAAAGTTAAATTTTTTACAAGTAATGTACAAGCATTCCAGTCATGCAAAGCTAAATGGGATTTATTTATCTTTCTGGTATTTTATGTTACTTTGTTTGTACTGGCTTTTGATTATTTTGGATGCTTATTATTTCTAGTTGTTTCCCTTGGATACCACAAGGGGTTTTACATTCAAGTGTATGGGAGATTAGAGACACGCATTTTGCTGCAGCAGAAAAAACCCAGGGGTGATGATGCCCTTTGTGTAATAGTAGCCTTAACCTATGTGTCTTTTTAGGTGTGTGTAAACACAGAAAAAATCCTTGGGACATGAACCTGATAAAGGGATAACACAATATGAAACATTATACACATTTGCTCTTTAATGTACTAAATATATATTTTCAGTTGAGCATAAATTTGCTTAAAATCCAAAGCTACTAATCACATGTGACTCATAATAAAATTATACCAGTCACATGAGGTACGGGACTAAGATGCACCTGTGCCATGGGTAAATTGCACGGGTGTATACAGCTGAAATGTGGCGCAGATTACAAATCACCATGGTAAGTAAGGATTTTCCTTTATGCTTTAGAAGTTTTTTTTTTTTAAATTAAAGGACAGTAAGGACTCCCTTCTCTCACGAATAATGGGAGGGTTGAAGTGATCATAACAGAGTGGTGCTATGCTTTATTCTTGTGCGGAATCTCTGGCACAGATCCTTGCTAAAAAGACCTGCACCAGGGGCTTAGCTGGGAGACGGGGCTAAGAAGATCTCAGCTAAGATCTGAATGGTGAACAGAGGGTAGAGTACTGCAATGTGCTAATTGGGTTATTTCAACTTCCCCAGCTCAGATAGGTCTAGGTAACATGAGGGGATGCATTCAGTGGCTCTTTACATATTAACTTTGAACATCTCAAAAGCTAATAGATATTACTAAGTGGCAAGATGATTACCAGGATTAATGGCTAAACCAACATTTTCTATCGATATATATAGATTTCCACTTACTTAAAGCTGTTTGTATGTTGATTTCTCCATTCTTCACCTCATTCATAAATTCATACAAAAACTTTAAACCACTGAAAGGAAAAGTTTTTTTGAAGTATTACAATAAAATAATACACAGATGTCCAGTTCATGCATACCCCTGTATAAGTTGGACATCCCCAAAGCTAAGGCTACAACAGGTGCTTTGCCACATGCAACTAAAACTACAACCAATCCTCAGTAAGCCATGACAAAAGGTATGCAATGCCTGCATTCAACCAGGGTGCACATTGCCACAGCGAGGTTTACTGCAACTAAAGGCCTCTGGACATATATTCATTCAATAAACTGCTCCACGGTTTCACACAGTCACACATAGACTTCTATAGCCTTGTCTTATCTCCCGGTTTAGTGTTAACAAATCCTGTAAAAATAAAGATGTCCATAAACCGCAACCTTTATTATGCTGCTTGAATTCGTTTCCAAAAAGGTCACTGTGAAACAATCAAATCACTTTGTACTTTATTTAAAAAAAAAAAATGTAAAAAACACTTTGTACTTTAAAAAAAACCCAGAAACTAATTTACCGTTTGAGCCATAAGAGGGCCTCTGTTGCGGAATTTCTTACTTGAGCTACATTTGAATTCACTTCATGAAGAACAATCTTTTGTAGGGTTGTGAACTCATCCTTTGCAGTGATATATTTCTGGTTTATTTTCTGGAATAATAAGGCAAATACTGAAGGTTACACAGAATAGGTTTGAACCCTTTCTGGCATTCAGAATATGAGATGTGCCCCATCAATACAATCAGAAGTAGCCTTCATACCCAGGAGGCTTAAGCTTGGAACCAAGCTACCATTTTTACCCACCACAACCCTATTAAGAATTCCTTCAGGAAAAGCACCTGTCTACCTGTAGGCATGAAATGTGCATGTGTGGTTTGACAGCTGCCATTCACAACATCCCTGCAAATAACATGCTAAAATGCTGACAGTGTGTTAACATTATCACAAATAGCACAGCTGGCATACTAATTCTTATGTGTAGTTTTTCCTTGGAAAGGTACGGCAACAATCCCAAGAACTTTCACTCATAAAACTTCAATTGTGACCCTGTCACTAATCAAGCACTATGATGCTCTAAATCAGCGCTTCTCAACCTACCTTAAGCTGCGTCCCCCGTGATGATGTCATCACGCCGAGCGTATCTGCTTGTGGGTGGACCTGCCTGTAGACAGATAGAGGAGTGGAGGTTCGAAAGGTCTCAGGCAACCCCCTGTGAGGGCATCATTCGACCCCCAAAGGGGTCGCGACCCACAGGTTGAGAACTGCTGCTTTAAATTATTAAAAGGGCCAGCAAACCCCCCAAAAATAAACTGTCATAAGGATTGGCATAGATGTTCTCCTTAAGCAGTGCTTGAAAAAAGTGAAAAGTCACTTTTATCTATCCTAATTCAAATCCTAACTGTTTCTGCGACTGCTTAGATCTTGGCTCATTGTGGTACATTTGGTGGTCATGCTCTGTGGCCTCCACTTTTTGGGATAAAGTTGTCCAATTATTTTGAGCTGCCCTAAACATCCAACTGTAATCTTAATTTTTATTTTGGGGAGAAAGGCCCACAGTTTCCTTAATCCAGTGCATGGATGTGCCTAGTTAAAGAAACTTGCTTATCTCAACTTATTCTCCTTTCAGCCTATTATATCTATCTTCAAGCTAAAATTGAGCACATACAAATAAACATACACATTACTTACACCCATTATAACAAACTAGAGGTCTACAATAGAATAAAGATGCCCTGGAAAATGTTAATGGGAAAAATGTTTAAAGAAGAACTATAGTGCCGATATAACTGCCCACATACATATAAAACTCCTTTATACTAAGCCAATTGCTGACACAAATAGCTAAAAAAATGTTTAGGGAAGAGGTAATATTTGTCGCCAGCTTGATTTATACAGTTCTAATGGAGCTGACAATTTGTCCTCCCCTACTCCCCCCCTCCTCTACATGTGAAGAGAAGCTGCCTGATTACTATTGGTGTAATCAGTGTGCTGACTTTTTGACCTCACTGTGAAAGCAGGAGATTACAGAGATAAGCTAACTGTGCGTAGGCTCCTATTCCCCATTAGTCCACATTAGACAAAATGTCTGCAAAAAATGTCTACCTCCTACCGGAGCTTTACAAGGCTGAGTAATTAATTATCCAGTATCAGATGAAACAACTATTGGGATGAATGGCTTCTCACTAAGATATAGTACAACATATGTAAAGATGTAATCTGACTATACTTCGCCTTTAAAGAAAAAAGCTGCTGAATATGCCAACCAGTCGATTTTGTAATTGTACTTTTGAATATTTGCGCTACCTAGGCTAATTAAATGCCAGCAGTACAAAAGAACTAAATGAGCATCATTGCAAAGTTTTTTGTCGTACGTGAGAAAAATATGTGCAAAAAAAGGCCTCTTTTCAGAATCAACTACAGCTACATATGCGACAAATAGAAAACAGGGAAAAGCAATAAATAAAGGTCTGTATATAGCACAGCAATTTTTTCATTAAAACCATATCTTGATTTTCCCATTTATTGTATTTAAATAAGTGTGTTTCTATTTTGCCTCTATGAAACTGAGCTCTGAAAGTCATACTGGAGAGGTGCGGAGGAGATGGGAAAAACAAATGTAATCTGAAACATAGAAAAAGATGAATTACCTTGGCTTAAGGGGTCATGGACACTGGCAACACTGTAGGTGCTACTCAGAAGCAGTGAAATTATTTCTACAATTTGTAGTAATATGCCAGTTGTGATTTTATTCATTTGATAGCAATTTTAGTGTTTCTCAGTAGCTGCTATTATACAAATAACCTAATGGGTTAAAGGAACGGTCCAGTTATCAACAGGTATTTGCCACAAATTATTTTCGCAACATTCCAAATATTAACTTATTTTCAGTTTATCTGAATTTATATCCAATTTATAGCCACTTTCTAGCAGAAGCTCCTTCCCCCCTTTCACCTACTCCCCATTCTGAATATTAAGTCATCTACTTGATTCACAGACTTCGAATTCTGCAAAAAGAGTAAGAACGAAGTGGGTTGGCAGTGGTTCTTTGAGATTGCACAACTGTAAGGTTCTGATTGGTTACTGAAGCCTTTTAGTCACATGCCTGGCTTAAAATTCCAAACTGGGCTGCTGAAGAGGAAGTAGGTGAGAGAAAAGGAGCTTCAGCAATAAACTTTCTGTAAACTGAAAAAGATGGAAATTAGTGAATATCAGTGAAATACAGACAAGCAAATAAGTGTAGGTGACTAAACAGTTCCTTTGAAACCATGAGAAACAGCAGGACTGTGCAACCATAGAGCAAATCCATTACGTTTAATGGTATTTTGAAAGTTGCAACCAGGAAGTGCATTGCTTACAAGTAGCAGTCACATTCCACTCCCAGAACTGATGAAGTCACTGGTTGCCCGTGTAAACTATTACATAAGAGGTAAAGATAAATAACAGCTGTGACTTTTTGTAGTATCTTCACCGTTGCAGAAAAATTGCCATTGTAAACCAGATCCTTGATGGTCCGACTCCAGAGCTTACCTTAATGTTACCTACAAAATCCATTTTCACAGGGGCAAACACAGTTGATCCCAGCTTATCTGTAAAGACAAACAAATCAACTGATAAGAACAGAATAGAACTTCAGAGAGTGGCTGCAACTTCATAACCACAGGAAATAAGTAAATTATTCATATAACAGTGGCAATTAGACTGGAAAATAACTGCGGGAGAATGGACTGTCCCTTTAAGGTGGTATAGGACGTTTGTCACACTTAAGTGTTTCGGAACATCAAACCAATTTAAACAATAGTCAAGGACAACACAAGTAAACACAAAATGCAATTTGTAAATGAAGGTGTTTAT
>JAKJJM010015734.1:0-11827 GCA_021901965.1 Pipa carvalhoi | reverse complement strand
TACATATATATATATATATATATATATATATATATATATATATATATATATATATATAAAAATATTAAAAACCATATATACTATAGAAAGTATATATTTTGTATTTTTTATAAATACCGTGTATTCGATTATTCAAATTAACTGGATCCATAATATAAATATAATATTCAACAGGCTCGGGAACGCGAAATTATTCATTTCTACCAAATCTATACTCGTTTTCATTTTCATAAGCCCTTATAATGTATTTACTGTAATAATTGAATTTATATTTGTTCAGAATATAAAGTAAGATTCTGCATTGTAGCCGAACGCACATCTCATCCCGTGGTTATTAGCCCATATATTAAACTATACATATTTAATATCTCCGGGCAAGTGATTTATTTTATCTAATTGATTTGAAAACAAATTGATAATACAGAAGTGTGTAATCGGGATGGTTTTCGCTTTGTGGTGCTTAAAGAAAGAAATATAGGAATTGTAATGATTATTTAAGCATTATTTCATTATTTCTTATTACTAATAATTGTGCCAATAGCCCGTTTATATTAACATTGTACTGGCTTAAATGGAAGCGAGTAGAGAGAGTAGCCATATGATAAATCAATAGACTATCCCCTATACATTAATAGCATCACTTCGTTTCAGTTTTTCTACTAAATTCGATGGTTGCGCAAATAGTCTGTATGGTAAAGAATAGTCACCAGATTTCTTAAATATGCATGAATATCCAATTATTATAATGTAATTGGTGACACCATTTTAACTCGGCCTATAATAAATGCACTGCATAGGATGTAAAACTGTTAAAAGACATTGTGTAAATCACACATATACCAGAGGCAAAAATAATTGATATATATATATATATATATTTATACATATAGATAGATATACATATGCTTATATAATCAGTTACATTTTTCTAAATACACATATATATATATATAATATTATATATATATATGTGTGTGTGTGTAATGAAAAACTATTCGAATTATATACGAAAAAGCAGCGAACAAATGCACAAAACTTTAAAGAGGAATTGAATTGTTCAAATAAAGATTTTGTTTGATTTGGTTTTATTTCTATTCAACTTCGAATTTAATAATAAACCGTTTGCTTTTGATCTTAGATTTTGTCGCGATTTTATCAGCTTTGCTAAATGCTGAATGTCTGCAGGGTAAAAGTGAATATTAATGAATAAAACCCCTGTATGTTATATGTTATTATATGTTATTATGTTATATGTTATTATATGTTATTATGTTATACAGTCATTCTGTCCAGCAAGTTGTTCTGGTTTGTGACGGTCCCAGTTAAAGCGGGGTGGGGGGACATAGCAGGTGCCATAGCAGATCTCCTTACCTGAAGCCATAGATCCCGACAGTTCTGCACACAGAGATTGCCCAACAGCCGAAACCAGTGGACGCTCGCATGAATTTATTCTACCTCTGTTGACTTTAGCACAAAGCAAAGATTTCACTGCATGTTGGTTTTAAAAAAAAAAAATGAATATTTTACCAAGATATTGATCAGCTTTATAAATTTCAGTTAAACTCGGTGACTGAAAAGTGCAGGACAGGAAAGAGAATATCTGTGTAAATTTGCTAAAGTGTGACGTTGGTGTTGAAAGTTTACCCTCCTGGAATTTGGTCTGGATTTTTTTTTTCTTGTTTACAGACTTTTGTTTATTCATAGATCATGGTTGCTTAAACCAGCAAGCACTAGCAAAATAAATGTACTAGTGCCATCAATCCCCTTTCCCTTGTACAAAAACAGCCAACCTCAAGGAGCCTGGGTGGCAGAAAGTACAATTGTGAACTAGTCAGACATGAATGTAGGTTGAAATGTAGGTTACAAGCTGACATCAAAAATGACATCCTTTTTTTCTATGTATTGGGATAGAACTACATGTTATCTGCTGAGATCAGTGGAGTAGGAGACACTAAGTAGTTTAAAATGATCATTTAACAATAGAGAAGTGATATGGAACATAACAGGTTAGAGCATCACATTCAAAGGGCATTGTCCCCAAATCAGTCTCATTCTTCCCCTCTATTCTGTTTCTCCACTGGAGGCTTTTATGTGATAATGAAACACATTTTCTGCTCCCTTCTCAACGTGTGTGTCCTAGCCTTATGTGGACTGCATGATCGCTGGCTGAATCCTAGTTTTTTAACCTTTAACAATGTGGATATTAAGAAGGATTTGAATGCTATTTTCCTACCAACAATTTATCATTCCCCTGATCGCGTGGGAAAAAAAAAAAAAGAATAGTGGAGGTTGTTGGTTAATAGGTATATTTTCCCCACAGTTTGGGGATGGTTACACCACAAACGGCTGTCCCAGACTGAGCAAGGGTAGCAGATCTTGTCCTGGGATGGGATTTAACACAGGATCTCTTTAGACAACTGTCAATATATTGTCATTGGCTACAAACATTATAAAAACACTCAATAGCTAAAATTCACAATCCTGGCACATCCAATAGATTTATAAGGCAGACTTGACAGGGCACCATCAAAACCCCAAACATGTACACTTGAAGAGAGAAATCAGTAGCTCACCTTGAGTTCAAGGGGGACACCCCATTTTTATTAGCAGAACGATTCAGGAACAACGTTTTGGGGTGGCCTAAGTCTCCCTTCCTCAGGTGCGTGTGAGAGGCTTAGGACAAGTCTAATAAAAACTGGGGGTGTCTCCCCTGAACACAAGGGGAATCTACCGATTTCTCTCTTCAAGTAAAAAGCAGTCAATTCATTTGAATACAGTGATTCCGAGTGGACTTGGTCTTAAGTCTTTGTCAGATTCATCTGTCTATAAAGGACTAGGGACTTTCAATATTCTTCGGCTTCCAGAGATAATGTATTGGATAGGAAACAACTTGAAGAGAGAGCAAGGTATTGTGTCATCAGAAAATATTTACCGCCTTGCTAAACGGTGGTCAGTTACTGTGTTACTACAAATTATTAATGACCATTTAATAGAATTAAGTTATAGAAGATTACCTTTCACTCACCAGGGAGTGTTACTCTCTGAAATAGACACAAATAAAAAAAATAATAAGTTGGGGATTAACACTACTACATTGTGTTATTATTTCTCCACTAAATTCTTGTGCTCTTGTTAATTTCTACCTATATTTAGTTTGGAGATTATATATATATATAGATGTACTGGCTGGCAGGTGCCGTTGTAACTTACAGAAAACTAAAGCGTTAGTAATGAGTAAATTGTGCAATATACCAATGCTCTACAGTAACAACGTATCATTCTTTATGACGTAGGCGTGCGATAAATAACAACTGTTGCCATTTCTTTTATGCACTAATTCGTTATACTATACTGGCCTCCTGAACATCTCCTCTGAACGCACTGTCATAATTTCTTTCACCGGGCTCTTAATGTGTTTTTGTAACATTGCACAGTTGGTTTAGATTTCCATGTTAAATTAATACAGGTATTTTTGGCTTTCATGCATTGATGATAATACTAATTATGCCTACAGCACAATTTTTTTTAAAAAAAGAACAAGCGAGGTGCACTATGTAAATCGTGTGGCTCTTATTTTACTCCATTCTAAGTTTCTTGTAGAGTTTAATACAAGTGTACATCTTATAAACAGAGTTAGAAACCTTGTCACTTACTGCTGATTATTACAAACTTTATTTTCAACCTCCCTGCAAAGAAAATCAATCGAATTTTTTTTCCATATAATAGAGTTTCTTCATTGTTTTCCCTGTCCAAATGCATTGTTTTCCAAACAGAACCACGCCTGCAAACCTAACCCACAGAACAATGGGTTCCTTATCTGATTTATACGTGGCAGAACTTTCTTAAACTTGTGAAAATCGAGACAATGTGCTAAACCCAGCAAGTCCCTGGGAGACTCCCACCTACAATTTGCTGTTCCTCGTGTGAAAAAAAAAACCCAACATATTTTATTATTTTCAGGGGAAAAAAAATTCGTAGACATGATTGTCAATACATTTTTTTTTTAATAGAGATTGTTAAAAATCTGACTGGTAATCGCCAGAAACACATACAGCTGTCATAAATAAAACGTACAGAAACCATAAATTAATCAGTTTCAAGCATTTTACTCTCCCCAAAACAAACATAAAACAGCATGAAAACAAAAACAACGCTTTTCAATGACATCGATATATCAGACTTCTGGGTTTTTTTTTTTTCGGTTTTTTTTTACAGTATGGATCTTAGACGATTTTGGTCCTTAAAAAGTATAGGGTTTGCACAGAAATAAAACAAGAATCAGTCACTTTCACAAAGATATACTCCTTGGTCCAACAAAAAAGAGATAACAAGGGGGAAACACACACACACACCCAAAATCAAGTATAGCTTTACAATCTAGGGACATATACAAGGAGAGAAAGTCAGGGACTGTACAACTCATTTAGACACATAGCACTGTTTTCTATACAGGAAATATGGCAAGTCCATAAAGCTGGATAAAGTCTAGGAAGAGTTCATTATAGGTCTAGAATACACACCTTGATAGTAAGAGGTGTCGCTTGAAATAGGTGAAGACTCTAAGCCACTTTTGTTTGTTACTGTGCTCATTGCTATGCTGCCTGCCATGGGGGAGCCGTAACCAGAATAGTGCATCACCTGTTCGTAGGCTTTCAAGTCCATTTTGTGGTGATGGTGGTGACTGTGATGGTGGTGGTTGTGATGATGGTGGTGCTGCTGCTCTGAGGACATTAGGTTGTTGATGGAGAAAGGGTGGTTGAATGAATAATGATGTTCTGGTTTGAGGTGGGACTGGGCTTCATGAGACAAGACTGAGTGGTGTTGGGAAAGCAAGTGCTGAGCTTGAGAAACTGGAGAAGTTGTGTGGTCTGGGCTCAAGCCTTGACTGGACTTCATGTCTACAAGTGACCTCTTCTGTTCCTGGCAAGGAGAAGAGCTGGAATGGGGAGACTCGTTGCCACCCGAGCTTTCTGAGCTGCTGTTGGTTGCAGCTGAGCCGATGCTTGAACCACATTCAGATATTTTTTTCCCAGAACCGTCCCTCGGGTTGTGTTTTTTGTCGCACTTGAAGCGCTTCTGACGCCTCAGGTAACATCCATTCTCAAACATGTTGCCCGAATCGGGATGCAGAGTCCAGAAGGAGCCCTTGCCAGGCTTGTCAGGTGACCTGGGCACTTTAAGAAAACAATCATTAAAGGACAAGGAATGGCGTATGGAGTTTTGCCAGCGTTGCTGGTTCTGCCTGTAGAAAGGGAACAGGTCCATGATCCACTGGTAGATCTCGCTCAAGGTGAGCATCTTGTTGGGGGACTGTTGTATGGCCATAGTAATAAGCGAGATGTAGGAGTAAGGTGGTTTAGCATGCGTATAACTTCGCCTGTACGTTTTAGGATCCCTTGATCTGTTGATGTTGGATTGCCCGTAGATTGGACTCATTGAATTTATATTGGTGTATGGTGCCAGGGCATTCATAGAACTTGCTTGGGCGCTCATAGGGCTCATACTGGGGCTGAGGTGGGTTGCCATTCCGGTACCCATCCCAGTCATTGCCCCGGTGCCGGGAGACATGCCAGTGAGAGACGGGCTCATTCCTGTGTTCACATAGGACATGTTCATGGAACTTGCTGTCATGTTGGCTGTGGTGCTCATTGCAGACATGCTCATATATGTGTTCATAGTGTTCATGCTCAGCCCAGCATTCATGTTACTTACTGAGGAATAACCCTAGGAAAAGAAAGAAAGGATCAGGATTTAATATCCAGCCACTACATATGCACAAGCACCTTATTAACTGCACTGCCAAGGCTAATAATACCTTGGTCTATGATAATAAGGTCTAATTAAATGACAACGGTCTGAGAGGACAGTGAACGAGTAGAGATGGGTTCCAGTATCAATGCTCTTAAACTGCTCAGTTCATCCTTATTATGACGAATCTGCTATCTTTTAACATTGGCAAAATATGAAAAATGAAAAGCATTCATATATATTAAAATATATATATTTATAAAAAAATGTTTTAGTGAGAATGGGACCCAACAAAATAAACTAAATTCTACTGAAATACCCCCCCCCCCAGCTAAACGTCATTGTTCATTTATAAGCAGGAAAGCATAAATAAAATAAATATTGACTTTATAATCTGGGTTGTTACTTAAGACTCGCTAATTAGTTCCCGCTGATATCCGTGTTGATTTAATAGGAGGAGAAAACGAAACTACCCAAATACAATGAGCCACCAGCACTGTAAAGGGAAAGTGATAAATATCACTATTTAACCATAAAAATAGCCTTCCCCTGCTTCTAGCACATTTAATGCATGTGTATGAGGATAATTATTTCTCAGTAAGTTTCTATGCTGACACAGTTTCTTGTGAGGTAGAAAATCCTGGCAATGGCTTTACTTGGTGTAGCTGATCTCTGTAAAAAGTTTCATTAAGAGTTATATTTAGATGAAGAAACTTTCTTTTTTTTTAGTTTAGTTCCCCTTTCCTCTCCCCATTCTCGCCCCCCTCCCTCCACGACAAACAGAACTTTGTTGGGATAGTGTGTGGCTCAGTCATCGAAGAGGATTTGGAGGCGCCACAAGTCAATATTTGATCACAAAGTTAATATTATCCCAAGGCTAACAGTGTGCTATAAAGAGACAGAACCAAGCAAAGGATCCTGGCATTAAGAAGAAGTGGCTTTTTACCTCTGGTTCTCCATAGTAGCTGGTCCAGTCGGTGTGTTCGTGTCCTTCCATTTTCACAGCCCCTAGCATACTGGAAGCAGAGTGCATGGCAGTTTAAAATTTAACAGCCACAACAACTACGACAGCGATAGCAACAAAAAGAGAGAGAGAGGAACCCTCCCTCTTCCTCTCTGAGCTAGGAGGGGGAAGGAGAATGCTGAAGGTGGCTGAGTTTGTGCTAGGGCAGCCGAGAGGCTGCTCAGTGACTGTGGGATGGGGTTTGAGGGAAGGACAGTAAAAGTGAAGGAGTTAGAGGTGCTGCAGGGGGAAAGACCTCAGGGTGCTGCTGCTAAGGAGGAGGATGATGATTCCTAGTCTTATTGTGACGTTGCTGCTGGGTGATATAGCATCCAGCTCCAGACAAGCCTCCAATCCCCAGGTCTTCGCCAAGCCTATTTGAATAATCAGCTCACACCTAAGCTTGAGACTGTTCCTTGGCCCTTCTATTGTACACCTGCCTTTACACCCAAAAGAAAGCCCATTTGAATAGATTCATTAAGCTTTAATCTGATTGTTCAGTCCCTAAGGGGAGGAGGTGGGATTTTTAAAGGGACAGGGAGACGAACTTTTTTTTTTTTTTTTTTACTCATTTGGAGCAGCTAGCCCGGTGAGAGTAAAAAAGTAAAATATCAAACTGGCGATTCTTTTCTTCTTAACTGCTGATGTCAAGTCAAGTCTTTGGAAAAGTACAGAGCCAGGCACAAAATGGAAATACATGTTTGCGAATGGCATTTGTTCACTTGTAAATAGACAGGTTTCAACATACCAAATCATAATCTAATAAACACACACACACATATATATATAGAAATCACAAATTAAAAAATCATAAATTACAAGGTTTTAATTTTTATGTCACACAGTATTGTTATATACATATATATATATACTATAGCTTAGTATAATAAAACGAATAATAATAATAAAAATGAAATAAATCTAAGACGGCTGTAATATTTTAAAATATTTGTCCAAACAGAAAAAAAAAAAAAAAACACAGCAAAAGAAAAAAAAAAATCTTAACTTCCCAGGGGTGCTTCATAATAAAAGTCACATAGAAAATATCAGCCTGGAAACTCCCCAGATGATTCCACAATAACAATACTCAATGTAACATTGTAACAATGAATTCCTTGGCTTGTAGTCCTTGCAATCCAGTCTCAGAAACAGTAAGGATGATCCACTTGTACAAAATAAATAAAATAATAACAAATCTCTCTCTCTATATACATATATATATATATACAATCACATATAAATATGGGAGATTTAATAAGTTTGGAGTCCTTGACACATCTGCTAAAGGATCTGTCGTTTACTGTCTGTTCTGCCTGAACTACTCAGCCCAATAGCACTGCAACATATATTTATTCTGGAGGGCACGTTTACTGTTTGAGATATTAAACAAAGTAAAGTTTATTTAACGTGTTTGATCATCACAGATTTAGCAGATCGTCTCGGGGACGGTCAATAAATTGGGCCTTAGGAAAACAAGGAAATTCTGAAGAGGAATAAAGCTTTGCCTTTCGTTTGAACAGCCATAGGTTGTGTAGAAAGCTAATGTTACACAGATAGAACGAGAGGAAATAAAATACAGGGGCTCTGTGTGTCTATTTACTGTATACATAATATATTTACATAAGCAAAAGGCTGTATAAAACACCTGCAATTAATAGGTTTCATGAAACAATGTCATCAATAGAATAAATATTAGAAATAAACAATATGTATTGTTAGATTATTATGTAAACTCACAACTAGGCGGTACTCATTCAGCGTAAAATGTTGTATTCCCATATACAGGATACGTTATTTAAATGTACTGGAATCATTCCTATCTAAAAAATAAAGAACGATTTTCTGATTGCTTTTTCCTGAGGGTTGGGATCCAGATTAGATAAAAGCTTCATTTTATTGAATTCGAATTATCAGTTAAAAGGGATCCGTTTAGGGAACGTTCTCTGGGGTTGTTAACGTAAATCACATTGGCAAAGTTGGCAAAGACAAGAGATGTATCACGAAAAGAACGTTTAAACGGCGGCTCATGCTGAACAGCAGAATGGACAAAGTAGTAAGAGAGCGCCCCCTTATGTTCAATGCACGTCCTCTCTTTTTTCCCACATTGTAAAGGAGAGTGGGTAAGATTTTCCTTTCATATTTCATGGCAAATGTTTTCTTTGTGTTAGGGTTGCCATCCGTCAGTAAATCTACGGATGATTCCTAAAAATGGGGCCAGATTTTCATACATCAGTAATAAAAAAAACTCCATATGAATAAAAATACAAGCCTACACCCAAAATGTCCCCTGCAGTGTTTGTGCAAATCTGTTAAAGTGAAATTTAGTAAATTCATTCAGCCTAAGCCCAAAATATGTTCCCCATCGAAAAGAGATATCGATATGGACCTGTAATGGAAGGAATTCTCATAGAAAAGCATTGCAAAGTGTGACCCTGTTAACAGATCCATATTTATCCATAAAGATTTATTTTGATGGGAAACATTTTTATTGATCCTTTGAAAATCAGGGAAATTGAAAAGTACAGGGAAATAAAAATATACAGTGAAATGGGGTGAAATCAATCAATATGGTTGAAATGGTCTTAGTAATATGCCCCAAAATCTCTTCTAATTCCGAAATTCTTTTTAGCTACAGCTTTTGATTTTTTTCTTGTAATGGTTTTGCCTATGCATATATCAGTCAAATATATTACCTGTCTGTACATTTTATATTAGCGGGATATATACAAAAGTCGCAAAGTTTTTCAACTAGTTAACGCTGGAGAAAAAGCTTATTTTTATTGATATTGCTGTTTTCAACTATTTACAAAACTGTTCAAAGCAAATTTTATCCCCCAAAAGAGTTTACCTGCCTCAGGCTGGCATAAACCCATCATCCCCTATGGAGTTGGTCCTGTCACTTAGCCACAGGTCGAAAAGTTTTCTGCTTGAAAAGGGATATCAATATCGCTCTGTAATGGAAGGGGACTAAATAGGAAAACACTGAAAAGTGTGCTACTTTTAACTAATTGATATTTATCACCAATTATTTTTTTCCAGAGCAAATCAGCAGAATTGGTACCCTCTAGGTATCTGTACATTTTTATATTAGGGGTCCGTACAGGCTTCAAAAAGATGACAGTAAAAAGCTTTTCCAAGGGTTAACAAACCTGGTTTGTATTCAGGCGCCTTAGGAGAATAATATTTCATTGCTGTTGGAGTTTATAATGAGCCATCATTGTATTGTAGTACAAAGTACCAGTTACATTACTGAATCTAGAAAATGCAGGCATTCTATAACTAAAACTGCACTAGTCCTATGGTAGTTAACCAAGCATTTAAAAGAGCAATAATCCCTCTGAATTAATACATATAAAATACATTTTTCATATTTGTTATCTATGTTTGAAATATAACTGGGATACTTTAACTTATTCAAATAAAAAACAAAATATTTAAGAAATATCACTTACATTTTAGAACATACCTTAAAGGAGAACTATAGCGTTAAACAAATTAAAATCTATCAGCGGAATTACCAATCTGCTGCATGTAAGTCTAAATTTTGAAGATCCTGTGCCCATGCCCATCTTGGCAAAATTAGGAAGGGGGTAGGTACTTTCTGACATTATACGTCACATACAGAGGGCTCAGGTTGGGTAGTTGCTTTGAATGATCATGGGCACAGGATCTTCAATATTTAGACTTACATGCAGTAGATCAGTAAGTCTGCTGATAAACTTCTGGATCGCTTAGAATTCTTTTAACATTATACTTCTCCTTTAATTAAAGCTTTACTTCTAACACTTCCATTTCACAGTTTAACACCAAGGTGGGAATTTAGTTAATGCAGCAGAAACAGCCTATTTTTAACGGTATCATTGTTTTCTCCTATTTACTAAGCTGTTCTAAGACAATTTTATCGCCCAAAAGTGTTCTCCTGCCTCAAACTGGTGTAAACCCATTATTCTCTATGGAGTTGGTTCTGCCACAGTCGAAAATGTTCTGCCACACAGGCTGAATATATAGTAACTATAAATGCTTTTCAGACATTTTTAATTTTTGATGTTACTGTTCTTTTTAGAACAAATTGACAGATTGTGAATGGATTGATTTCAATGGATTGCTCATGCCTTTGGAATACAATACATCCCAAAATGCCTCACCTTTGGAAAGACTGATCCCACTGCTTTGTTTCTGAGACGCGGTCTTACCCCATTATTAAACTGTTTTCTGGGTAAAATCACATTTACCCTTTATGGAACTATATAGTGTTTCAGTTGTCATTAATTTCTTAAAAAGGAAAAAAAAAATCAGAGTGATATAAAAAATGGAAAACAATAACAGAAAATTCATGTTTTGATTATTTTTGCTTTTTTTTTGTTTTGTGCAAATTTGAATCTTTCAATATTTTGCTACTTTATAAACAAAACTATGTCATAGGAAATAGTGGTTTACTCTAGGTTTGGAATAATAAACAGGTTTTGGGACAACAGTAATGCAAGATAAATGGTGACAAAACATGTGATAACATAACAAAAAGTATATAATATAATGTAGCCTTGCCAGGCCCAGATATGCAGAATGATATGTATGTATGTATAATGTATGTATAATTTTGTTTATAATATTTAGATATTTATTAGAGGTCTGAATGATGGAGTCTGGTACCCTCTATACATTCTGAACATTTCCTGGGAGAATCTCAAAGTTTACTCGCCCAGATCATTTAATATACATTAGATATTAGAGGGGGCATTGCTTTCAAAGTAGCCTTTTAGCTGATAAGTGCTCTACTAGAATGTCAGGATCATTCGGCTAAATTTGACAGAAGCCAAGGGGATAACAATATTTTCCACAAAGAACACAACTGAGCTTAGGATGGGATTAAAGTTCCAGGAAGGAAAGATATATAGATAGATAGATAGATAGATAGATAGATAGATAGATAGATAGATAGATACAGATAGATAGATACAGATAGATAGAGATAGATACAGGTAGATAGATAGATAGATAGATAGATAGATAGATAGATAGATAGATAGATAGATAGATAGATAGATATAGATAGATAGATAGATAGATAGATAGATA
>JAKJJM010015708.1:0-14308 GCA_021901965.1 Pipa carvalhoi | reverse complement strand
TTTGAAGGACAATTTTCTCCCAAGACTGATTTAGCTCCTCCAATATACTACAGTAATATGCTGCTACAAGTGAAATCTGGAATACTATTAGGCTTTTATCACTGTTTTGTCACTGTCTTCATCATCATGCAAAAAAAGTTGAATAAAATTCTACCTTGACTTATCGTCAGTCTATTAATTTTAATTTCACAGGTTGTGTAGGCAAAGATAGTATCCAAGAGATAAACCACTAGCAAGACTGCAGTGATAGACTCTGGTACATGAAGGAAACAAGATCCTGCAAAAAAAAAAGGTTTGTGCTTTATTTGAGGTAATTAAAACTATTATATATATATATATATATATATATATATATATATATATACTTGCACACGTTTTATGTATCTTGGAAACCAATGCATTCACTGGACATGAAAGGATTTTTATTATGCATTTTGTATAACTGACATGCTGCTGATTGGAGTAGAGAGAGAGGGAAGTAGAGTTTCCACCAATTAGCAAGCTTCATGGAGGAACTAAATCAGATACTAGACCATGTGTGAGGGGTAATGCAAGCTAAAAATCTGTGTCTGAGCGGTAAAGTGAGAAAGCTGTACAAGTGTTATGTTCACTGCTGTAAGAGACGTCTTTTATTTGTAAAGGAGAAGGCTGCTGTGCAAGAAGCTAACTGCTAATTGTAATAGAGGGAACAGGTGAGTAGGAAATTAAAGGCTGGTGTACACTTGAGATTAAAGGGGGGGAAGAAATTAAAGGGGGAGAGAGTCTGAGAAAGTGAGATCAGGGAAGAGGAAGACAGGGAAATGCTGGTTATCATTTAATTGGAAAAAGGATATTGCTCCATTCTCCATGTCAAATCAAATGTAAAATGGAGAAATAAATATACTTAACATTTGCCCTAACTACATATTTCCTTAAAGTTTTCAAAAAGTACAAGTAAACTGTTATCTAAATATTTTATAGGTGAAATTGTGCTCATTTTTTAACTTTTTTTATGATATTACACAGGCCAGTGCATGATTTATAAATGGGCAATGAAAGGCTGCATTCAATCATGTGAATTTTAATAGGAAATACTATAATTTTTCATATGTAAAAAGTTTATGAACATAAAAAGGTGATATTGGAGGTAACAGGCAAAAATGAGTGGTGGGAGCACCCTTAAATTGGTCACCAGCAGAAACAGGTAAAAACAGAACTAAAAAAACAGAATTAAAGCAGTACTAGGCAAACCAGTAATATATTTTGGCTATAACAGAGCTTTTCATTAGTATTGATTGATAAATATACTCACATGTTGTTTTTTTATAATTTCCCATGGAAACATTTTTTTTTTTCATTTTCATTTTAAGTATAAACATTGCTCCTCGATTCCCTAAATAGCTCATGCCAAAATGTGTTACTAAATGTCTTGATTTAATTGTGAGATATTGTGTTATAAAAAAAAGGATTCACTAAATAAAGACTGTGGATTTTATGCACCTTCTGGATGCTGCTGGATCTGCAGTAGAAGACATCATTGAAGCTGCAGGGCAGCTTGCCAGAAATACTAACTGTACATACAGCTACTTCTTACAAGGATTAATTGTTTGTATTCAGACATTTTAAAGTAACAAGCTTCTTGAAAAACACACGCCCTATGGTTCTTCAGGTGTGCTACATTTCCATTTCATTACTTTTAATGGGTTCAAACTTTAGCATAAATATAGCTCAAACCATTGTTTTTATCAAACACTTTAAGCTAATCTCTCTTAATTTTAATTATAATTGTTTTCATTTAGTCATGAACACAAATCTTCAGATCTTACAGTGATCACAGAATTGTATTTATTTTCATTTTCCACTGACATTTCATCTATTTCAAACCTACACAAAATACTTTAAAACAGACTGCACAGCAATTTTTTTCTAGTTATCTTTTATCTAGGCAGATAAATATTCAGCCTAACTCAACAATTAGTCAACCAAAGTAACCAAACTTGGTACAGTTCTGACTTAATGTAAATAAGTATGCTTTTTTGTATAGTGCTGTTTGGCTTCCCATCCTAATTCCACATATCCCTGCTTTATTACTATCTTGTTTTAAAGCAGATAACGCACCCGACCCTAAAGTGCAGAATTTCAAGGTAATATGTTTTTTTTTAACACGTGACTGTATAGGGATATTATTAGGTAATACAATAAAAATACTGTGTTTTGATTAATCTGATTATCAGATTTAGTTGGCATTATTAAACTACATAGAGTGAACAACTACCTACAAAAATACCTAATTAATGTTATTATAAAACAAAATCTTGAATGCTCATTTTATTAACAGTACAGATGGCACTGGTTCTTAAAGAGACATTTATTAAGCCTATGATTCTGTAAAGAACCTCTCACCTAAAACTTTTACTGGGTGTATCAGAGCTGCAGTCTATCTCATAATTAAAATATCATTTGTTAAAATCAATTTTATATAACATATACACTATATGCATTAATTAAAGGAGGGATTTTTTGAGGGGTCTAGAAAGCTGTTGTTAAGTTCTATGGAATTTGATTCAATTAATTTATTACAAAACATAAATGTAATACCTGCAATGCAAGGCGTTAAAATTATGTCTGTCTGTAACTATACTGATACATATGACACCTTACACCATAAGGATTATTATTCTGTATTTTGTTTTATATCAACTCCTTTATGTTTGCTGGAATATTTGCAAACAATATTATTAGAACTCAAATGTTAGAATCCCATGTTTTAAACCTAACCCAGTCATTGATGTCTAGCAGTATGTGGATTGTAGAGGGTTTTGTAGTGTTCATATAAAAGATAAATACTTTTTTTATTATTGTGTTTTGATTGTATTTCATGTTGTGTTAGTTCTGTGCACCTGTAAAGAAAAAACCCATAGTTGCATTATATATTTCCCATTCTTTTGTCACTTCTACAGTTCAGAGAATAGTTTGTTTACTCTAGCACAGATGTTGCACCTGCAGTTTATCAGTAGGTGACTACATATTAACAAAATGCCTATTGCTACTAAACCAGACATAAAACTAAAGAAATCAGCAGTAGTCTTTAGCACAATGGAGATTTGCAAACAATTTTAGATCATTTAAAGTTAAGTAATAACTTGGAGGAGAAGGTGTAAATCCCTGCCAAGAACTGGTAGTTTTGCTAAATCACAGTAGAAAAATACTGGGAATAAAATAATGGAGTTATTCAATAAACATATATATGCAAGAAACAATTCCAAAAAGTAAAAATTCATATTTTTTAGTATCTTTTTCCCCACATTGTGTTTCATTTTCTGATCACGTGTACAGGTATATGAGAGTAATAGCAACTTTTGAATTTATTTATTCCCATTATTATTAAAGACAATGTTCAAAACTGTTAAGAAAAGCATATCAGATTGCAAGACTTTGCAGAAATTGCATATTTTAGATATATAAACCAATCTGAGCTAAAAATCTATGATGTATTATCTATGAGTAAAACAGGCTGAATAAAAAGAGAGACAAACAAAGCAACTCTTTCCAGTAGTCAAAATATATCTATACTCACTCCATGCTGAATATTTGCAAAAGAATTCTTGGAACATATTGAACAAAAGCATGAATAAAATAATATTCTGAGCTGTGGTATATATTGGTATATATACTAAACTGCATTTTTTACACTTATAATTATCCTAATCTTTTGTCTCCTTCAAGATATTTTACATATTGTTAAATTAAAGAAGCCATAAATATTTGTTTCTTAATCAATTATTAGTAAGAGGAATATGCTATAACTATTTTTAAAATTAATGTTGAATTACGAATTGTGTAATAAAGATCTTCATTTTGTCTTTAATTAGTTCTCTGTTTTGATAATAATAATTATAATAATAATGATGTTTGCAGAATATAAAAAAAAATTGAACATCTAAGGCTGAGGTGTAAAGGTTCAAAATGTTTTCAATTTTTTATGTACTGTCTCATAAGGACTTTGTCAGAATTAAGGTAACATGAATATTTCTTTAAAAGTAATGTTTAACTTACTTATGCTAAACTCCACCCATGTGCCATTATGTAAAGCTGTTGTTATGGATACATACAGAAAACATGTAACTTTATCAGATATTTATTATGGTTATTTTTTTCCATTATTTTTTTTTAATGCAGCAAGTCATCCAAGAAGTCATTATGCTCAGTCATGTTTTAAAATTGAGAACCATAGAGGTTTGCCTAGAGTGCAGTTACCCATAGCAACCGATCTGATGTTTGTATTCATTATTCTAACTGCAAGAGACCAGTCAGATTGGTTAATATAAAAAAGATCTGTTGATTGGTTACTTGTTATGGTCCATGTTAAGTATGTATAATTTAGAGATAGATTATGGCATTGGATGATCAAATTTGCATTATATAATAAATTATCATCCTTATGTTGTTATCATATGCTTAAATGAACTATATAAGTCCTATATTATGTAACGAAGAATATATCTTCTAAAGTCTCATTAAAGAAAAAGTACTACTTGTAATTATGACTTCACTTTGCTTGATTGAATTCGCATCACTACATGTCTACTACATTACACAAGTGAAATAGAAGCATCACTACATAAAATACACTCCATACTGAATTTGCTGATTTAACCTCATTATTTAATATTATCTTGCTATTATCTCAGCATGAAAGCAGAAAATTTACTGGGGCTGAGGTAGTAGCAAGGGGATACTAGAGATCATAGCAGGAAAAACAAACAAATAAACTATGAAAGCAAAAGTGTTTTCTTTCGGAAAAATACTCAAATGAAAAAATATTTTTGCAGGTAGTTCCTATTTAAAGTTAAAGTTGGTCCTGTTTCAAAGACTATAGGGCCTATTCATTAAAGTGCAATTTTACAGGTGTATTGAATATACATCCCTTTGTGTCGCTTTGCTCCAACAAATGTGAATTTTTGCTACTCCTTATTCACTAAACACTGGATTTCCTAGGCAAAGAAGCAAACACAATTTCACTCGTAGTCAGGCGTAGTGGATTGAACAGTGGCAGACACATAGTGATGCAAGTTCAATCAAGCAAAATGAAGCAATGTAATTTTCCTAAGATTCACATGGATCTGGAGACAATGTCACTCTAGCTGTATCTCTCTCATATTATTGACAACATACTATTAATAGGCAGGATTTGTTAAAAGGAAGGACATTGTCTGAATTACACGTGGATGTGAAGAGATGTATAAATACGCAACCGTACTAAGGTGTTGAATTGGTTGCTAATTCACCTCAATGAAAAAATAGCATAGTTTGATGAATACGTGACGTTGGTAAAGTGTTGAATGGATGCAAATTCAGGCTTTTTAATGACTGTTCCTACTTTCATGAATAAACCCCCTTTGTGTTAATATTTGCAAATCTACTTGTAAATTATGTTTTGTACAAGAAATCAGTTTTCTTACTTGTATTTTTTTGCTATTTCAATCTCAGCTGGTGTTCTGCTGTAAATGTCTCATATGATGTAGCAAATTGATATATCCTCCAATGCAAAATAAGGCTATTCCACATTAGCAAAAAAAAAATGATGTTGTCCAAAAATGTGGTATTCCTCAGAGAAATGATTTTATAAGCAAAAAAATCTATTGAGTAACATCAAAATGAGCTGTGACCACTTTTACATAAAGATTTGATATGCGGCTAATAGTAGCATAAACTAATTGGAAAAGAATAAATACAGTATAAAAGTTAATTAAATTATTAGGATATTGTAATGCTTCTTATCCATCTATAGTATCCATCCATCTATAATATCCGTCCGTCCATCCCTCCGTCTGTCCATCCATCCATCCAGTATGTGTTCATCTGGGCAGGACAGTGGCTCAGTGGTTAACACTGCTGCCTTGCAGCACTTAGGTTCTTGGTTCAATTCCACCCTGGACTTCAACTGCATGGAGTTTGTATGTTCTCCTCGCACCTGTGTGGGTTTCCTCCCACAATCCAAAAACATACGTGTGTCATTGAAACTAGATTGTAAGCTCTATGGGGCAGGGACTGAAGTGAATGATTTATCTGTGTAATATATCAGCGCTATATAAATACATTACAATACCAAAATCTATCTATCTTTCAATTGTTAGGGGCATATTTACTAGATCCGTTGTGCTGTCAATTTTCATTTCCCTGTACTTTTTGATTTCCCAGATTTATAAAGGATCAATAAAAATATTTCCCCATTGAAATAAATCATTATCAATACATATCAATCCGTTGACAGGGACACAATATGCAATGGTTTTTTATTGGGGTCACTTCACTTCCATTACAGATCAATATGTCAAAATGTTTTGTTTTTTTTTTATTAAAAAATGAAAAGTGAAAAAGTATTAGTAAGACAGCAAAGTTGTCTATTAAGTTAGAATTAGTAGCAGTAAAGTGAATTTAATTATTTTCTGTTAAGTGATATCAATATTTTTGACCTAATTAAATTATATCAATATACTAGCAGAAAACTTCTTCGATTTTTATAAATATCCTCCTTAGCTCTTTTCTTTTCAGCAATTCAGTTTGGAATCTTAAGTTAGTACTTTAAGTACATTTATAATAGATACTCAGTCATTACAGTCCCGCAAATCAAAAAGACTTGTTGTCAAGATCAGAAAGCTACTAAATTTGTATGGTTCTCTACCCCACTATCTGATAGAACAAAATAGAAGGAGGGGTGATTATGACATTGATGTAGAGAAGTAAACAAAATACATTAAATTTGTAATTAAAATACTATTGGGTGAAATTTATTAAGCCCGAAAAGACTCGATTTGAGTTTTTTCGGGCTTATTTTCGCGAGATTATCCGCGAGAATCTCAATTGCGCTTCTCCGCAATCGGAACTTTCGCCCGAAAGTTTTGTAGCTATAGAACTTATGGCTACCTTTCGGGCGAAAGACCCGATTGCGGAGAAGCGAATGCGAGATCTTCGCTGGATGATCTCGCAAGAATTCTCCCACGAGAATCTTGCAAGATTAAACCCGAAAAGACTCGAATCGAGTCTTTTCAGGCTTAATAAATTTCGCTCTATGTCTTAAATTTGCACTGCTTAAGTCTGGTAAAAATACATGGGATTATAAAAATGTGGAGAAAATGAGTATGTATGATGATAGTATCCCTTTAAGAACAATTTATAATAGATTGTGAAAACTTGTTTATCTAAATACAACATAAGATACTCTTAGTCATAATCTGTCATATGTTATCATAATAAAAGCAACAGTGAGATTATTGCATAGATTTTAAATAGAATTTTTTTAGGATGCATTGTTTCATATTTTGCAACAAACCAAGCCTTTGCCTGTAAAAGGTCATGCCTGAAAATGCTTATATTTTTAGCCTGATTCATAAGCAGTAGCATATTTGTGCTAGGCAGCATTATCCAAGAATATGGGTAATTCATTTCTTTGCCATATATTGATATTTTATTGCTGTCTGTGGTGGGTGGGGGATGACAAGGATGCATTTTGTAAAATATTTTTACAGCATTTCCAATTATCATTGTGATACAGTGATAAAGGAAATGTCATCTTTGTAATTCCATCCTAAGAAATATTTGTGGGAACTGATAAGGCTGTGCAATGAAATTAGATTTCTATTTTTAAATTGCACCAAAAATAAAAAGCCATCTGTATAGGAAAATGAGATACGCTATTTTTTATTGCTGGAAAAGAAAATCTAGAAATGAAATAGACAGAAATGTGTGTATAAATGTGTCATGATTATGTCATATAGTATATAAGTTGTGTAATACATGATTTATGTCATATTTTTCAAGTCAATGTGATATTACATGCACAAAATAAATGTTAAATGTGGAGATCAAAAAGGTACTGAATGAAAAAAGACTCAGAATACACTGATGATATATTTTATACTTTCACCTTTATAAAATATCATGCATGTGTGTTATTGAAAATGAATGTTTTTTAATTAAGTTATTTACAAATTCTTATTGAGCACCAGGGGTGCATGAATTCTTCTATACAGAAAGAGGAATATTTATTAAATGGAAATGTTCCCTAACGTATCCAAAATAACACAATTTTTAGATATTATTTGAAAATGTCTAAAGATGTTTGTTGAGAATTTTCTCTACTTCCGTTGTGTAGCTTAAAGACATATGGCGTGTTAGAAAAAATAAATACGAAAGAGCACTAATCCACAAACAAGTGAGAAGATTTTCCCATCTGCTTACTATTCGTTGCTGCCAAGGGTAATATAAAAAGAAAAAAAACAATTCTTTAAGGACACTTTATAAAGATAGTACTCTGCAACACAGGAGTAATACTAGACAAGTAATTATTACATAGATATATTATTAGATATAAGTTTGCAAAATAACTATCATTTAAAAGCAAGTGCAACAAAACAATTAGCTCTCCAAATCATACAATGATAGGCAAGTATATTAATAATAAAAAGGCTTGAGGGCATGGCTTGGCAAGGTACCAGTGTAGACGCATTTCTCAAAGCTGCAGCACAGCTTTTACTTTACAGATTTAAAAATGGCAGAATATATTTCAACTACCAGCTACTTTTTCTAAGATGATGACTCTTAGATCTGTTCTGCAGCAGTTTCAGCAAGAAATTCATCAGTTTACTAGAGAAATGTTCTATCGCCTTCAGTTTTAGAACAAGGGGAACTAATGTCATCTTGGCTTATTGCATCTCTAACCAGATAGCATAGTGGACTATGTAGAACTCATACTGCCTCCATTTTTAAGCAACCATAACTCTTCCATGTTTCTAATGTATCAACCTGAGTTAACATGTAAATTCAAAAAGAAACACTTAAATATAATTCATAAAGCTGAGAGAGAACAGAGACCTGCAAATGCTAGTGAAATGGTACATCTACAACTCACAGATCTGTGTAAACAATCTGGGGATTGATCAGTGTACTTTATTGCTCAGTCCATTATTAATACTGTGCCTCATGATATCCATACTCAGATCCATCATCCAAGATCATGTCTGCTAGGGAGGTTTGTAAGCTTTTTTCCTTATTCCCCAACATCAGTATGTATATTTTGATATCTGCCATGATTCTTTGTTTTGGGCATAGCCTCATAGCTCTATCTAGAATGAACCAAAATGGCAGGCCGCAGGTTATACTGGGACCAAAGATGACTGGATAATAAGAATAACTTTTATTTCAGGAAAACCATTATCGTTGCTTAAAGTGTTTCTTGCATTTAGGCACTTATTGTTGAGCTTTATCTGCCACCAAATGACAGCTATTTATTCTGTATAATTTGAAATTGATTGTGAATTCTTTGCAATTTTGATATGTCTATCTTTTACTCTCACAGTGTTTCAAGCTATCACAATAGGATATGGACATTAAGGGGGATATTTTTAAAAATCAAAAATGTTTTCTCCTGGTATATAAATATCAATGTACCTGTAATTAGGTGGAAAAAAAATCGATATTGCCAATATCTGTATTTATTAAACCCCTTCTGACCTTTTTTTATCGCTGAACAGTATTCGCCTGGTCGAGGGTGACAAAAACTCATTATTCCCTATGGAGATAGTTTAGAACATTTTTTATAAGTCCCCATCATAGTGGATCATAATACTTGGGCTCTCTACCTCACAGGGAGATTGGGGTAGGATGAAGAGGAGCGGCTCCTAGCAGTTGTGATCCCCCCACCCTGCCTAGCTCTGGGGGGGTTGGGGTCCCTTCATTTTAATTAAACATGTCCCCTACCCCAAAGGGACAGGAGGTAGGGGGAAAGAGAGCAGTTCCTAAGGAGCCACTCCCAGCAATACCAATCCCCCCACTTATCCCTGCGCTAAGTAGGGAATGAAGATGGCTGGTCCTAGAATTCAACAATAGATAGGGTTAATTAAAATAAAACAAATTATTCCCATAGTGCTACTATTACAGTAGCACTATGGAAATCATTGTGTTTTATTTAAATGAACTTCTTACATGCCAGTTATAGATTTGTAGCACTAGGTGGATGGGTGATGTTGGGAGGCTGTGGGGGTCTTATGGCCCCCCTCAATGTAGGGGAGCTAGTGGTGCAATGATAGCTGCAGCTATGGCTGCATTGCTAAGAACAGCACTTAACAATTTAGTTACCACTGCGATTCTTTTCTTATCAAATTTGTTTTTCCTGCGTTTTAATAAATATGTGAATTTTTTTCAAGCAAAGGAAAAAGAAATTAGATTGAAATGAATCGAATTGAGGTGGAAATGCATTTACCAATGCCTTATAAATTTCCCCCAACATATAATACAAATTTTAATTTATTTGCAAGATGTCTGCTTTTCCCATGTCTGTCTTATGTTTGTATTGCTGACTTGTACAACGTTACGTAAATTTGAGGCACTTTATAAAGAAAATTATACATATATACATACATACAAGATGTCAAGATTTACTGTATTCTATTTTCTATAACTAAAATTTGGGCAGGGGGGAATAGAAATGTGTTAAAATGCAGAACTTCAGAGTTGGGATATATTTGAAATAAATTTTGCTTTTAATTATTTTAAATATTTAAATCTAAAAATCGCTTTCACAAACACTTCTTGAAGCCACACTGTTGATGCTGTCTTTTGTGTTCCATCCCTCCCTTTCTGCTTTCAATAACAATTAGTAACTACTATGGTTTTGTGTATTTACTGCCAACTGGAACAAATTCAAAATCTATTTCCTTTTCTTTGCTCCAGATGTGGCAAAATGTTTTGTTTTTTGTTTATCGCTTATGCTTTTTTGTTTGTTAATGTGCCTTCTAATTCAGCATAAAATTTCAACTTGCTACTCTTTTTTTTATTGGATAGAAAGTCCTCCTCCGCTCCACCTGCTGCTCAGTGCTTTCAGTGATAAGAACACTTTATAATAATATAACAAAGCCACTGTATACTTTGCTTATGCATGTTGCTATTCAGGAAGGTTTCATCACCAATAAGTTACATCCTAGAAGGGTTAACAGCCCTTTGCTTGTAAATAATGAAATTTATTGAGGAAAATGGTTCATCAAAATATAAAGGCAATAGGTTAGACTATGAAACCCTAATCCAATTCAAAAGTTAATTGATTCTTGAGATCTTGATTCTTTAATTATACTAAATGTAAATGTGTCAAAAACACAGTAAACCAGTGCAATACCATACCCAATTTTTTAATCGAATTTTAATTTGCCAATAATAAAAAAATGAAAAAGATTATTGTCCAAAAAAAGAGAACACTCATGGGACTTAAAAGAGAAAAATATAATTTTTAGAGTTTAAATATATATATATATATGTTGCGTAGGTTACTAGTGATTGCATTTTGCTAAAAGTAATTTCAGCATTAAGTTTTCTCTCTGCAGTGGTACAGTGATAGTAAATCTCTAGATGAACTGCATTGTGGTGTAATAATGTGTTTCCCTGTAGTATATTGAAAAGCAGTTATTAGAAGATCTGATCTTCCCTAGTGCAATATCTTTTCCAAAGCTGGTTACATTTCCGTAATACCTTTAAGGTTTTCTTTCATTTACTGTATGGCAGTCTGTTGCTAAATGTATTATCAAACTAACTTGTCTTATCAATAATTTGGATAAGAATCAAAAACTTATTATTAAAGGTCCAGTAACGTCTGCGAAATTAAGAATCTCATTTGGATTGCCATTGCAGATATTCTTAAACAGAACTTGTATAAATGTTATATTTAAACCTTAGATGCTGATTTTCATTGCTTTGAATTTTCTGTGTTCCACTGTATTGAGTGGAATTTTATAACTACACATTCATGAAGTGCCCTTTTCAGTCCAACAAAGTCATGTATTTTTAAAAATGAAAAAAGGAAAAGCAGATTAAATTTCTAGGTATATACACATATAGGACATTTTTATTCTTACCATTACTTTTAAAGTGCTTGTTTGTATTAACTGCTTGACTACAGGTTGTAGCAATATTTATTTACTAAATATGATCACTTACTAGTGTTATCTCTTTTTGCTTTTTGTTCTTATTTTCATCCTGGACAAAATGTATTAATATTATTTGTGAAACAGTTTCAGCAACAAGGATGTTGATGGTTGCCTGGATATAGGGGAATATGGAAAAGAGTAAGAGGCATATGGTAGAAATAAGCTTAAACTTTGGATTGGAAGTAGTTACTGCAGGGTACATAAGGATGCATTTGGCACTGGCTGTATTCACTCTGCTGTTCATCAATGGTGGCAGTTTAAAATTTATGTTGAATTTGTTTGGTTAATTTTAGGGTCCCTGGCAGGTACAGCCCAAGGATTGAGACTCTTGTAGGCAATAATCCTTTTTGGCATTTTGGAGTTTTAGACTGGATTCACATGAGCCTATGATGTGCAGCGCATCATACACTTGTGCCAAAATAAAAAAAATACAGCTCCGTGCTTCCCTATTTAACTTACCTTGTTTCGGCCAGACAAGAGTACGGCCGGAACAAGGTAAGTCAATGGGACTTGAAGCGCGGCGTTTTGATGCTGGGTTTCACAAGTGTATGATGCGCTGCACATCATACACTCGTGTGAACCCAGCCTTAGCAGCCATCATCCTATACATATGTTTGGAATCTTCACTTCTATTGTCATTTATTTTACCATAGCCTTTATTTGTACTCTGTAAAATCATTTTACAAAAATGTTGTCATTTTGTGCAAGTTAATGCACAATTCTAAAAGCCACGTTTATTTATTTATTTTAGGCTTTAAAAGATTTGATTCAGAATACTGTGTAATTATACAAAAAAGGCGATAAGAGGTTGTATTGATCATATAATAATGCTACTGTGAGAGGTTAGCTTATTTGTTTATCCTATAGAGAACCAGTGCCTTTTGGTGTATCACAGGAAACAAGATCAGTGTGTGAGTTTCTTACAGACACTCGGGGGTTAATTATTAATACCAAATATATCTGGCACACTTCACAACAACTGGGCATTCCATATAGTGAAGTCAGTTGTGCATATTCACTATTGAGCCTATTCTTGCTGTGCCAAAGCAAATTGCAACAAAAGTTATTTCTGAACATAGTCTGGGGAATAAAACAAGGCAATGTGGTAAACTGTAGTGAAAGCATTGTAAATATATGCATACACATATAAAAACACCATCATACCTTATTCTGCTGGCAGTAGTTTATTCTAATTTAAGAGTATCAATGCCACTAAAATCACATGTTTATTTCATATTACTTCATTATAATACATACTAACTTTATACAAGATCATTATTTCAGTATGGAGACATATCAATAAGACAAAGTACCTTTAGCAACATCTATTGTTTAGTAATTGATTTCAACGTCATCTAATGAATTTACCACTTTATGGAAAACAATGTCCTTTGCTGAATAAGCAAAGCCAGCAAATGCATTTTTTTGGGCAAATTCACTGGGTTATGGGACAATCAGCGCTAGAGGCAAGATACAGGTAAATTTGCATGGACACATGGCTGCGTACAGGAACGCAGTACAATACAAATTTATACAAAGCTTGAGTAATGATATAAAAGTCCAAAGCTAGTGACCTCTCTTTTGTCTCACATAAAAAATTACAGGACTACACACTAATTTTATAGGAGTATCACTCCATATACTTAAACACAACAGGTGACAATCGCATCAACATTTTGGGTGGGCAAACCTCCCTTTGTCAGGATGTTTGTCATCTGAAAAATTGGCGTGATTGTCACCTGTTTAAATAAATTGAGTCATTTATCTTTAAAAAGCAGCTTGCAATCCTGTCATTTTCTATGTGATCCTGTTCTGGTGGTGCCTGCCATAGCACCTAGGATTTTTTGCACCTGCTGGCAATTTAATTTCCCACTATTAGGGAAGGAGACTGCTGCAAAATCTTTCTTCTGTCTCATACTATGGGCGAAATTTATTAAAATCGAAAATGCCATTTTCGAAAATATTCAAAAATGGCATTTTCAATTTAGGAATTTTGAGTTTTTCATTCGAAATTTTGAGTTTTTAACTCAAAATTTTGAATAAACTCGAAATTCCGAAAGCCTCCTTTCTTCTCTTAAATGTAACAAGTGGTGTTTCCATGCGAGCACTGCTCGTTACATTAAGCTACTGAATACAGCAGCCGCTTGGGAGACTCATCTCTCCCGAGCGCTTCCTGGTCGGCAATGGCCAATCAGGAGCCGCTGACGTCACGGATGACGTCAGCGGCAGCTAAATCACATGGTAGTGCTTAGCCAATTGATTTGGCCGCCGCTGACGTCATCCGTGACGTCAGCGGCTCTTGATTGGCTATTGCCGACCAGGAAGCGCTGGGGAGAGATGAGTCTCCCCAGCGG
>JAKJJM010015706.1:0-11078 GCA_021901965.1 Pipa carvalhoi | reverse complement strand
GGCAGGCAAATCCATTGGCTAAGCGCTGCCATGTGATTTGCCTGCCGCTGACGTCAACCGTGACATCAGCGGCTCCTGATTGGCCATAGCCGACCAGGAAGCGCTGGGGAGAGATGAGTCTCCCCAGCGGCTGCTCTATTTAGCAGATTAATGTAACGAGTGGCGCTCTCATGGAAGCGCCGCTCATTACATTTAACAGAAAAAAGGGGCTATTCGAAATTTTGAGCTAAAAACTCGAAATTTCGAATGAGAAACTCGAAATTAGTAAATCGAAAATGCCATTTTTGAATATTTTCAAAAATGGCCTTTTCGATTTTAATAAATTTCACCCTGTTTCTCATCTAATGTAAGGACACCAGCTTTTATTCTCAGTTGACAGTAGGAAATATTAAAATTTGTGGAAGAAGTAAGTTAAATCATTGTTTCCCTAACTGAAAAATATTATTTCACAAGATCGCTCCTGCCCTTAGCATTTTCCTAAAGTCCCCTACTTGGGGGATGCGATCTGTCACATATGTTTATTTTGAGGAGAGACATGCTCAATTTTAAACCATACCTTTTTTGTAAAACCAGCCATCAAAGTTCTTACAGTACTACAGCAATGATAAATAATTACTGTACTTGCAAGCACTTTGATATCAAGATAGATTTTACTTTGAAACAATATGCACACACACATTAAACAGTTTGCGCATGTACTTAAGATAACACATATCAGTTCTGCCTAAACTTAGTAGGCCATGAGTGAAAGCATTAATCATTAAAGCAGGGGTGGGCAAACTACAGGCCACGGGCCAAATCAAGCCCACGAATATCTTTGGCCAGCCCTTCTGCCAATGTTGGGTGATGAGCCCAGGCTGTGGGGTAGGA
Organism: Pipa carvalhoi; assembly: GCA_021901965.1. Lineage (NCBI taxonomy): Eukaryota > Metazoa > Chordata > Amphibia > Anura > Pipidae > Pipa > Pipa carvalhoi. The sequence goes on along the minus strand of JAKJJM010015706.1, from coordinate 10,208 downwards.
GAGGTGCAGAAGGTCAGAGAACATTAGAGGTGAGAATGTAAAAGATTATAGGTAAGCGTATTGGAGTATATTGTAAGGAGATAGTAAAACAGTGCAAGAACACAGAGCAGGGAAAGAATATGATACTTAGCCAAGTCTTGGTGACTGTACGTAGTGGCAGATTGTATTTTTGTTAAAAAAACACCCAAGTAAGTGGTGCTGTCAAATGTGTAAAATGATATCAATTAACTATTAAAATATAAAATACATATATTCAGTGCCTTCAAAATTTTTTTTAAAACATTTAAAACACATAAGTCCTGTGCATAAATCAACCAAAAACAAAATATTAAGAGTCCGGATCCTTGTGTATCAGTTCTAAATTGCTGCTCCCTTAAACAAACGCCAGCTCAGACGTCCACCCAGAAAACTTGAGATAACCTGTAAGTAGGAAAGCAGAGAGACAGCACTTTATGGTGTCTTATCAAACCATAAACACTATGGGACAGGCCCAGAATGTGAAATCCAAAGGATAGATACAAAAAGTGTGCACAATCCAGCAACAAAAACTCCTCGTGAATGATCAAAGAAGGTTCCCTTTTAAAGGGGAGGCTCACCAGATTTCACAAAGAAATATGCTTATAAATGGATTTCTTCACTTATTCCTTATCTATTGATCAAAAAAATGTCCCAAGACCTTTCCAACAACTCTCCATCATGGCTCGATGAAAAATCGATATGCATGTAAAATCAAAAAGCATTCACATATTATGAAACCATAAATGCCTTTAATAAATATATGTAGTAATATACTCAAATATCACTTTAAAAATTTTCGTATATAACAATTTCAATAGAAAGGTAAAGTCCTCGACGCGTTTCGCCGCCTCAAATCACCGGCAGCTTCCTCAGGAGACCTTTCTCTCAATGGTAGAACTCATGGTCATCTTTTTGATCAATAGATGGGGAATAAGTGAAGAAATCCATTCATAAGCGTATTTCTTTGTGAAATCTGGTGAGCCTCCTCTTTAAAAGGGAACCTTCTTTGATCATTTACGAGGAGTTTTTGTTGCTGGATTGTGCACACTTTTTGAATCTATCCTTTGGGTTTCACATTCTGGGCCTGTCCCATAGCGTTTATGGTTTGATAAGGCACCATAGAGTGCTGTCTCTCTGCGCTCCTACTTACAGGTTATCTCAAGATTGTATTTTTGGAATTTTTTTTGGTATTGTATGCCTAATAGTTTACAGGGGCAGCATGCTGCTTCCAATCCCTTTATTGAAGGGAGAATGTTATCACATAATCACCTATTGTATTTACTGATTGTGATTTTCTGAGTTTTATAAGGTGTTGCTAATCTGATGAATGATACAGAATACTCTGTATTATTGGACTTCAATTTTTCTTCAGTTGGTTAATTTGTTTATTTTTATAGGAGTTCCCAAACGCCTCCCCCCTGGTTTTCAAGCAGGACCAGGAACTACAAATTTCCTGCAAGGCCAAACCCCACCGAGTACTGCAGGATCTCCATCTAATGGGGCAGCCTTGCAACCGCAAGGGAGTACTACAGCACAGACAACAGGTACAAAATGTGTTTTGCATGCCCCAATCCAGAATATTTTTAATATTTTTTAAATATTTTTTCCTTTTCTGCTCCAAACAGAACTGTAGCTTTAGGATTCTATTTTATTAGTTTGTTTTTTTTTATGTATGTAAATTTAGTATATTAAGCCTGAGAATTTCTAGCTAGAATTAAATACAGTTTATTTTGATATATAGATGTGGGTTTGCACTGACCTAGTTCCCTGTCCACAAAGTTTAATAATTATTTTAACTTAGCTGAACAAAAGACTTGGATGTTAATATTCTTACAATCTACATCATCTGTCTGTCCACTAGGAGGCCCTGTAAATGGATCATCACACAGTCAGATGCAATCGCCACACGGGGGCCCAAATATGATGCAGAATAATTTAATGGGACTTCACAACACTTTGAACAACCAACAAGCAGGTGGCAGCGGAGTGAATCAGGTGACCATGGGTACCATGCATGGACAGACACAGCCAGCCAATCAGTCCCAGCTTCTAAGCATGCACCAGCAAATCATTTCCTCCCAAGGTCAGATGATAAACCTTCAGGGGCAGGCCCCTCTAAGCACGCAGGGACAGCAGCTACTACTCTCTCGGAATCCGCTTTTGTCACAGGGTCAGATGTTGGGCTCATCTCCAGGCCAAAATTTGGGTCCAGTGACGCAACGAATGACCCCACCCAAACAGATGATTCAGTCACACAATCAGATGATGGCTTCTCAAGGTCCATCTATGATGCAACAGAACACAGTGATGGAACAGATTATGCAGGGGAATAAACAAGGATTTGGTGCACAGAACCCAGCAGGTGTAATGGCTGGACCTAATCAGGTTATAAGGGGACCAACTGCGGGCATGCAAAGCAGTATGGTGCAGTTCCCCGGGCAAACTGTTTCTCAGCAGGGGGCAGTAAATAACACTTCACAAGGGGTCAGCATGCAAGGGCAGGTCATTAGAACAGGAGTCCCTGGGCAGCACTTGCAACAGACCCATGGAGAAACTGCAGCTCAAGCCGGCAATGATCTGAGCTCCATGCTTCCAGACCTTTCCATGCAGCAAACTGGCAACATAGCACCACAACACTTGCAGAATATCTCAGTAGGGGGTGGGCCAGGGCAACACTTTACGGGTCATTCGCTTTCCTATGGCTCTCCGTTTGCCCAAGGAGGGAATAACAACCAGATAGCATGTGGACAGAACCCTGCTTTTCCTATTAATAAGGATGTGACTCTGACCAGTCCGCTGCTGGTGAACTTACTACAGAGTGACATCTCAGCTGGGCACTTTGGAGTAAACAACAAACAAAACAACCCTGGACCTGCAAAACCCAAAAAGAAGAAACCGCCAAGAAAGAAGAAGAACCAACAGCCTGAGGAACCATTGAGGTGGGTGAGAGAGACCAAACATAGATTCCAATAAATATTGATTATTGATTTACCTCTACTAATCAGACAAAGAACAGGAAAGTAGTAAGTAAAGAAAAAGTATTCTAAATTAAAAATTAAGCCTCGCTAAACACCCCTATAAGTAGTTGTAGGGAGGAGGTACTATTGAGAACTTCAAAGACACTAAAGGGGGAACAGTAGGGTATGAAAACATTGCACTGTTGATGCAAAATGAGCACTATTATTAGACTGATCATCTGGACTGGCTGAACAAGGACAGATAACCCATTACCCAGGATAGATGCTCTCCTGACCAGGAAGCAAGATGGGGTTGACAGAAAAATAATTCAAATTGTTTGTTCCTTATCATTATTTAATTTTTTTTTTTTGTTTGTTTTGTTTTTTGAGTTACTTATGTCACCTGATACAAATGTACCAATAACATTAGGTTGATCCTGGCTTCAGAATTGTTGGCTTTATCTTTGTTTAATAAATGGTTTTGAGCTCTAAGAACTTTTAAATCCTCTCTCTCCAGCCCAACAACTCTACTATGAGTGTTTCATTTCCTTTTTTTTTTTTCTTTTTGAGGCTTTCTTGATTGATGCATCTTTTGAAAATACTTTTTTTTCATCCAGTACTGCTGAGCCTCGCATGGAACCAGAACCAGAGCAGATTATCATGGGAGAGCAAGCAGTAACTCTAGAGGCTGGTCAGAAGCTTACTGAATATCCCGGTAGGCCCACAGGTGAGAAAATCCTGGCATGTTCTTTCAATCTTGTATTTCTGCAATTAGCAAAGCCTTACAGTAGGCAGGCTTTCTGTCTGCTTTTGATAGCAGTGCTATCCAGTGATGTCACATCCATAGATTTGGAAGTTTTTTTGCTATTCAAGTGACTTAAATTTGAAGTAAAACATTTAGTGGTGCTAATAAAAGATTCCAGATGATAATATAATAGAATCCATAATAGAAAAAGGCAGAAATGATTTGGAAATGCCTTTTTTGATAATGGCTCGAACCATACTAGACTCTAGCAACTGACTCACAGCTCAGGCAGCTAAGTGATAAGGCTTGCACAGGAAGGTTATTTATGTAAGCACAGGCTGGATCGCATTTGATATGCCCTCCATCCTGAGGGTTTAGCACCCCTCAAAAAATTCATCAAAATCTAATTTCAGATAATTCCCCCCCCCCCCCAGCTTTTGCTGTATAATCAGCTACAGTGGCATTTCCTTTGCAAAGTAGAAAAACTGCCTTTATTTATACCCGTTTATGCCTTTATCCACATTGCACATAAAAAAAACTGAAGGTTATGTCAAGCAATATTGTACAAAAAATAGCATGTACATCATTTCGCTTAAACACTGCAGGGAAGTTAGATTCCAGCCAGACTGTGACTAATTAAATTAAACCTTTCGTCAATAATACCCAATACGCATGAATTCCAGGTCAGAGGGCTTAGGGTGGGCGATCACAAGCCCACTGCTCTTTGATCTGCCTGAGACCTCCATTTTAATGTGGAGCATGCTAGCCAGCCTTTAGCTCCCCTGTGAATTCATCAACGGGGCAATCTTTACAGAGGTCTAGTAACACATAGCCACCAATCAGCAGTTTGCATTCGGTGGTATTGGCGAGCTAGAATTATGAAAGCCAAACTCTTGGCTTGCTATGGGCTACTAGGTCTCTGTAAACAATTAGCCCTGTTTTTGAATTCTTCTTTTAAACCGTAATAACCCTTTGGAGTAATTTTGTTTGCAAGAGTCTGGTGTTATGTTTGTATATACTGTTATTAGTTAGAAGTCAGTGACTACAGTAAGAGTAGAGTTTCATCCAGAGGCCTCACACAATTTAGAAAGACAGTCTGGTTAATTGTATGAAGTGTTATATTGTGTTACAAATTAAACACAGGAGAAGGGAAGGGGAGAGAAAATTCACTCTGATACTATTCCCAATATGCTATGATATTTTAATGTGGATAAGGTGCAGGGTTAGAGAAAATTTATAAATGCGAAATAAATATGGATATATAACCCGCACTCGAATCCCTTGATGGGTGAAAAGATGAATGAGCTAAAATATAACTTTTATTGATCTCTATGATAAAATAGTATTCACAAATAGACATAAACAGTATCATTCTAAAAATAAATTCTCAGATAGTCACCAAAACGAAAGTGTTATCCTGAGAAATGGAAGCTTCTAAATGGAGAAAAAGGGTAAATTCTCTAAGTAATAAATTGATTACCAACGTATGTTTCGCTCCTTCGGGGAGCTTTTTCACGGTTAGTTAAGTAGCTTCATGTAAAAAACTGTAACTAGAATCAGTTACAGAGTGACATAAAAAATGAGGCACTAAAAATAGTGATTAACCCAGGGTTTATAAAATTACTCTTCTTAGGAGGTGATAGAGTGGATATGTTCAAAGGAGGTGTTTTTGCAACTTTAATGATTCCTGTATAGTATCCCAAATGAGAAATGTCAAGGATTAGTAGTATTAATTCATGAATGTTAATGCGGATTAGGCAGCTAAATGTTTAGAGAATTAGGTATGTACCCCTTTAAGTGTTCAAAAGAAATTAGATAAATTAGTATATATATATATATATATATATAGGATATTCAGAGTTGTTTAATACTGATTATAAGGGATAAATCTAAAGTTATTACTGAGTTCTAAATTTTATTCAGAGTAAACACGAATGTATGTAGAGTCAAATATCCCTTTAATAGTTAGTACACCGTGTGATGTATTCGTGATAATTACCAAATATTGAATTTAATTCAAATGAATAGTCAAATATAAAGATAGCAGCCTTAATAAAGATCCAGGCAACGGGTAGAGCCTAATCTCAATTCACAATTATGTATTAATCTGCCAGGGAGATAGTAAAGTTACTGTATAATAGCAGACTAAATTGCTACTAGCTTCACTTAGAACATAAGGACATTAGGTTGCTTAGTATAATCAGTTAAGTAAAGAGAGAATGTTGCTTGGCTGAAATAGTGAATTACAAACTACCTATTAGGCCACTTCCTTGGGCTGTATCACACAATGCTAAGCTTATCTGTCATTTATCTTAGTATAATCAGTTAAATAAAAGGGGATGTTGCTTGACTGAGGTAGTTAATTACAAGCTACCTATAACCCAGGGTTTATAAAATTACCGTTAATATCCCAAATGAATTAATTTAAAGGATTAGTGGTATTCATAGACGTTAATGCGGATTAGGCAACTGAATATTAAGGGAGTTAGGTATATATCCCTTTAAGAATTCAAAGGAAATTAAAAGAGTTAGTATATATGAGATATTCAGAGTGAATTTTGCTACGTGCCAGTTTCTTGATAATTTTAGGGAGTTTGATTTAGAAAAGGTTGTGGCAGAACACGTATAAAACACTGACAGCCCAGTCTCCCAGTTTTTGTTTAGGTAATGAACTTCTGCTCCTCTGAGTAATACAGCCCCCCATCCCATCAGTTAAAGTGGTTCACTTTCTATGCACATGCTCAGTGATGTGCTTTACAACTAAAGTGCTGAGGAAAGGATTTTATTTAGTTATATCTGTGGTGTTTTTTGTGCAGGATGGTGGCCATAAAATGTATTCTTTGGAGGGTTACCCTTTTTCTCATTGGACGCCATTCTAAAGCCTGCATTAGTTATGAACTTCATTAAGTCATTTACTGTAATTCTTAAAGTAGGCTGCATCTGGGTGTTGCTGCACATCACGCAGCTGTTGTAGTGGAAGACACAGTTGTAGTATGGATTAAACTGGCTATACTCAAACTCTGCTCAGTAGAGCATTCAATGAATCTGCCATTTATTATACATTGATTTTGTGTACCTAATACTACAGAGAAATGGTTCAAATTAAAACACTAGGGAAAAATAACTTTTGGTTTTCCAGCAGCCCTTCTGTAAGTTACCACTTGTTTCTGTGTTGTAATATAGAAGGTGTATGTATGTATAATACTATTATTTATTTATATAAATATGTTTATGTGGGCTTGTAACTTACTTTTTTTTTTTTTGTTCTTATTTTAGGATATCCGCCACCTCAGTCAGTGGAACAGAGGCCAATGCAGCAGATTCCGCAGCAGTTAATGCAACTGGGCCAGCAACAGCAAGGTCAGACAGGACAGGCTCAACAACCTACTCCTCCACAGCAGATGATGATGATGCTGATGATGCAACAGCAGCAGCAGCAGCAGCAACAAGATCAAAAGCCAGTGAGGCTTCCCTTGCAACAGGGTGTGTTTAACACCCGAGCACCTCTAAATACTGATGTTCAGAGAATGCCCATGCAGCAAAGTGGAAATATGCAGGTTATGGTAAACTTGCAAGGGTCTGGATCAATTCCTCCTTCTCCAGACAAACAGAGGATGGCCATGACACCAAACACAACCATGGGAAGCAATGGAAGGAAGATTGGTTTCCCAGACAATGGGCAGAATCAGTCTGGTTCCCCTCTGGGTGAGGGAACCACAACATCCTCTCTCCCAGATGTTCCAGAACTTTCAACTGCAACTGGTCAACAAAACAACATGGCACCTCATTTGCTTATTTCCCAGAATCAGCTTATGATGACTGGGGCCAAAGCTGGTACTCCTTCCTCTTTATCTCTTCAACAAGGTACCAGCCCTCAGCAGCCTCATGCAAACCCCATGCCTGGACCTCATGGCCACCATTTTCAAAATGTACAGACTCAGTCCCAGACATCACGACCTAAAACGCCAAATAGGGCAAGTCCAAGGCCTTATTACCCTCAAACACCTAATAATCGTCCTCCAAGCACAGAACCTTCAGAGATAAGCCTGTCTCCAGAAAGACTCAATGCCTCTATTGCTGGTCTTTTCCCTCCACAGATCAATATACCATTGCCCCCTAGGCCCACTCTGAACAGAGGTTTTGATCAACAAGGCTTGAACCCAACTACCTTAAAGGCCATTGGACAAGCTCCCCCAGGGCTGTCTTTAAACAACACCACTAGTTTTGCTTCTTCACACTTAAACAAGATGGATATTGGATCAGGGAAGCAAACGAACACTGGTGGAAACAAGCGCTCAAGCCCAAGCAACAGCAGGCGATCAAGTCCTGCATCTAGTCGCAAAACCACCCCAAGCCCTGGCCGGCAGAATTTAAAAGCTAACAAGTTTGTTCTTGGGTCCCAGCAAACTCCTGGAATCCTCCATAGCGTAGAGATGCAGAGGAACACACTGCAAGCGCAGGCTTCAATGCAGGCCCTACCCTCTGGACCTCCAGTTGGTCCATATACCCCAGTTTCTCTTCCAACTCCATGTGGAATAACTGAAGAAATTAGAGACAGCTCAGCTATGATGCTAGAAACTGAGAGTCAGGCAGTGCAAGTTGGCTTTAAGGAACAATCTGCAGCTGAATTTAAAGCTATTGTTCAACAAGAATTAAAGATGGCTGCTCCTGATGAGTTAGTCAGGAAAGATCCCCTATCCTTGGATGTCTGCAAACCATCTTCCCAAGAAATAAAATCAGTGATATCCCCAGCCATGAGAGATGCACCAACATCATTAAGTCAACTTCTTGACCATTCCATTGCTCCCAATCATACTATTAAGTCTTGTATACCACCTATACCTGAATCATCCCCTCCTTTACAGCTGCTCTCTGATGATCCCAAAATTCCAGACATCCCAGCGCCACCTGAAGATGCAGCTAAGGAAGTCGCATCTGCCCCCAACCAGCCTGCCAACACTGACCCTTGTTCCACACAAGCTAGATCAGACATTGCGGAACCTAGTACTAACATGTCTTTAAATCTCCCTTCTTCCCTGAAACGGCCCGTTGGCCACACCTCTATCTCTAACGCAATATCTCAAAGCCAAATAACTGTTTTTGTCACATCAAACCCTATGACCACTTCTGCCACTGCTTCTACCCCTATGACTTCACACCTGCAGCCAACTCTGATGCCTACTGTGGTCACAATGCCGAGTGTGGGAAACAAGGTCATTGTGACTGAGGGACAGCAGACTGTCCAATCAAGTGCTCGACCTCAGTTTATCACTCCTGTATTCTTTAATTCTCCCTCCATAATCCAAGTAATGAAAGGATCACAGCAAGGCAATCTGCCTCCATCCTCTGCTGCTCAAAACTCAAACATGATGTCTCAGTCTGTTGCAGTTGTAGGACCTTTACATATTTCCCAGAATATACAGTTCTCTTCTGGACCTCAGTCTTCTGCTGGTCCTTCTGGTAACATTTCTACCATGTCCACAACTAGACCAGTTCTTATGAACCCTGTTCAGACCACTGCTCATCTGGCACATTCTCCATCTCCTTTAGCTGCTACTCCACCAGCACAGTTTAGAGATAACAACTTGGAAGATACCCATTCTCAGCCTGGCACAGCAACTGACGAATGCCCTAAATTTTCTTCGCAAACCATGTCTTCTCAAAACTGTGACAGCTCAAGGAGCTCACCTTTGTTGTCCAAGGGACAGTCTATGATGGACAGTCTTGGGCAGCTCTTGCTCACAAACACTTGTACAAATATTTCAGATGGTGTTAGAGCAGGCAGAAACCTTTCAGACACCAAACTGGCAGAAGCCAGGGATACAGACAAAACTCCTCCGCTATCCAACCTGCTGGATTCTGAATCAGAAGGCACTGCTGCAGCTTCTTCTAATATTTGTCCAGAAAGCAGCAGTTCTATGGCAGCGCTTCCTGATCCATCTATTCCATCACCGGCAGTCCTTGGGGATCTCAGAAATGTGAATAACACTATCCAAGAAAATGCAGACACCACTTTATGCAATGCTTCAGCACAACAAGCACTTGAAACAGGTATGCTCTGACTTACCCACAATATGAAATCCCTTGACTAAATTATTTTGGCAATTTAGCACTTTTAATGTTTTGACAGTTTTACAATCTTCCTTTTTGCATTTTTTAAAAGTCCCCAACCTAAACAGGCAAGATGAAGCATTGGTGGGTGACGAGGGTGTCCAAGGAAAAGCAGGTGAGGATTTAATTATTTGGTATCTTTACCTTCTTAATTGCTGATCTCTTTGTATAAATGGACAGAATTTAGTTATGATTAGCATGATTCCAGAAAAGAGGATTTATGGTACAGCCGCGGTTTGTTTTACTTCGAATGGGTAAAGCAATAGGATTATTTCTTTTTATTTGATACTCTAAACCAGGGTTCTCAAACTCGCGGCCCTCCAGCTGTTGCAAAACTACAATTCCCATCATGCCTGGACAGCCATTGGCTGTCCAGG
>JAKJJM010015686.1:0-13166 GCA_021901965.1 Pipa carvalhoi | reverse complement strand
GTCTTTGCAGTCTTAATAGTGCGAAAATTCGCGGTCGAGAATTCTCGCGACAGTACTTGGCGAGATCTCGATCCGCAATCGAGATTTTTCGCCCAAAAGTAGTTGGCTACTTTTGGGTGAAAAATCTCGATCGCGGATCGAGATCTCGCCAAGTACTGTCGTGAGAATTCTCAGCTGCGAATTTTCGCACTATTAAGACCGAAAAGACTCAATCGAGTCTTTGCGCTCTTAATAAATTTCGCCCAAAGTATTAAAATTCCACAAGTCAATATTCATTGGTCAGCTTAAGAATTTATCTGAGAAAACGTCTTCTTGACTTTTGGCCCTTCAATACTACATGACTGAACAATATAAAGATTTATTAGATTTTTGTAATCATACTAACTATAAAGGCATCTTAGGTCTATGGTTCACAGGGTACTTTGTGAAGTGCTTTTCTCATAAACATATTTCAGTCAAACTGACTGTTGAAAAAATCATCAACATGTTGTTATTTAAGTTGGACAACTAGGATTAGCAGAAACCATTTTTTGTTTACTTACCTTATGACATTTCTTTGAAATAAAAGGTCACAACAAATCACTTTAGAGGAATATTTTGCATTCTTGAGATTTGTTCATGTGCTTAGACAGTCCTCTCATGTAAAAGATAACTTTAAATGTAATTAATAAAACAACGTTATTGGATGGCTTGAATTAAAAAATATGCCAGACTTGCATTATTCATTAAAAGCTAATATTGCTGGGGCTATTAAATTGGAAACATTTGTTCTGAAATTTTCTGTGTTTTTTTTCAAATAAATAGATGGCAGCATACACTTACCACTGAGTTTTTGAGGTGTGAAAAAAGAGTGCAGGGTAGAACAGCCATTTTACCCATAGAAAGCTGCTTCCTGGAATAAAAAGTAATATACATAACCAGTGTCAGATTTACATCCCAGGAGTTTTTAGGCACAGCATGTTCAGAGCATTAGGCCACACCCACTAACTGACCACACCCCTTTGTAAAAATAAACATAAACTAAATTATACAGTAAACTGAAATGTTGTGGGACTTATGATTTTATGCATATTGAAATAACAAATGTCAAAATCAACATTTGACTATTAAAAATATTTCTCAGAATTAATTTCCTTGATTCCTCTTGTCTATGTCCCTATATCTGACTAGGTGTGTGTCACCTTTTTGATTGGGTGGCCTATAAGCACTGTACATTACTATTTAACAAGTCAGTACAAGCCATCCAAAATATGGGGAGAGGGGAGCAATATACATGTATTTTCTTAAAAGAAAAATTAATTAGACCTCTAGAAAGATTGCCCTATTGAATTCCCCTGTACGTATAGTAATGAGGGGCAATCTTTTCTGAATGTAACCAATGTGTAAATGATGTCAGTTAGGAAATCTGTTTAACTGTGGAAGTTTCATGAGAATTTTTTGCAATCTTATTATTTCTTTTACAATTGTGATATGTAATGTTTTTGTACCTATGAAATGTCTTTACAGTAAAAAAATCTATCTTGCTGTCAGTCTGGCAGAAAATATGTTTATTGACTGGAAAACTCAGATACATCCCAATCAGTGTCTTACATTTCTGTCTGTGATTGACAGCAAGATTGATTTGGTTCTTTGAAAGAAATGTCAATTTATTGTTGGCAAAAGAAATACAGTAGGAAAAAAATAATCAGAGACGTGCATAGACAACTGTGTTTTAGTTTAGATTTTTTTGCCAAAAGTTTTAGTTATTAAATTTGATAAACGGCCCAGGCCATTTGAAAGACACTAAGCATGGGCAGAGGGAATATAAAGGGTACTTTCCTAAACAAGAATAATAGCAATGGTACCACAAATTAAAAGAATTTGAACTAGTGTTTTCCCATAATAATAATTGTACTTTATAACCATGAATTGGTAAAAACCGACAAAGGGCCATGATCCTATAGAAGTTCCATGCAGGGACTTTGATGGGTTGAAAATTCACAAATGGCTTCAGCCTGGCAGAACTCACTCACCATGTGCATGAAGCTTAAATGGGTTCCACCACCTTTTAGAACAATTTGACTTCTTAATGGGCTTCTCCAGAATAAAAAATAAAAATAGTTAAAAGTGACAAATGGCTTAAGGCTTGTATTACTCACTCACTGTATACAGAAAGTTTGATCAGTTCCACCACCTCTATTAACAATTTAACTCTATGACAGAATTTTTATTAATTAAAAACTTTGTGTTACGAAAAGGTATGCTTGCACTGGCCAACCAGAAAACTGCATCTTTCCACCCTAAAAAGATTTACAAATAATTATACAAGTAAAAAAAAAACACAATAGAAAAATGGAGGTATATAACATCCTCTTCAATTTCTATAATCATTTGATTTTATATTCGCTCATACTTCCCCTAAAGGGTCTAGAAAATATTTGTAACATTTTTCAAGATGTGTTTATTTTTCTAAATACTGATTTAGTAATGTTCTTTTGACACTCTTGTTTGCCTAAAACATATTCCACACATGCCTGCAATTATTAAGCTCTGAAATAGAACCAGACCACTGCACAGACCATCTCTAAAGCAAGAGGATCAATGCAGTTAAAAAATTCTAATCCATGAAACAAAGTCTATTGGCGTTGACTCAGGCTGGGCAATATAAGAAATGCCTTTTATAATCATCTATTAAATATGTCCTAAAAAGGGGGAACTGTGGGCACTTTCATTCATAACTTCACAGCTTTGAAAAGTCTATTCACATTTCAAGTTCCCTTTGTATTTACATTTGTTTGCGAAACCCTCTTTTATCACGGGAAGTAAAATGCCTAGCAGGCAACGTCATGATAACTCTATTGGCTCCAGAAATCCATTCTCATGAATGTTTGTATACACATATGTATTTATTTAACACAACTGTAAAATTAAGTACAATAACATATAAGTGACATTTAAATTCCAAAATGGTTGGTTTCCTGCACAGCTGTGGGCATCAGCACAAATTAATTAGTGCTACTACATGACCGTCTTCCATATGCCTAATGGCCATTAGTAGTATATGCACACATGTATATAGGTATCATTTATCAACATATCAAAAGAAAATGAAAAAAATGGAGATGCTTTACATACAGTAACTGTCTGGTCAGATAAACAAAATGTAAAATCTATTTTCTCACTGAGGACTGAGTGACCAAAGTGGGTAATAGCAGCTCTTGAAATCTTTTAAACAGTCACAATTTAGGTTCCTATTGTGGCATCAGCAGTTTGGGATTACTGAGATTATACAAGGCTCTGTAATGGGGGGTCGATTGAGGCTTTTGAGCATGGGCCTCTATAAACATGGTAAAAGGACTCCATGATAGGCCAGTTTTGGTAACAGATTACTGGAATGAGGGAGAGAACAGAATTATTGAGGTACTGGCTAGCACTGCAATCCAACAAAGCTTGTAGTGGACCTAGGGGCCTGGGTGGCTTTGGTACATCTGAGCATTCAATGTAGTGATCACAGTGAAACAGGTGAAGGGTAGATCACTTCAGAGAGGAAATATTGTCCTGAGATGGCCCTAAAGTGGAGTTTGTCTGCCTAGATCAATCAGCTTGTTGGGATGTAATGATACCCAGTACCTCACTAATGCTATCCTTTAACTCATTGCTATTAAATAATCTGTGCAACCCTTTGGAAAACAATACTGGAACATCAATTGTGGTAACTTTGAAATGTGCTGTAATTTTTTTTCTGCTGCCAAGCTGTCCCTTCAAATATAAGTGGATTCTGCACACTGGGGTAATTTCCAGCTAGCTTTGTCAAAGGAAATTTAACCAGAAGAGGAGACTTTAACTATAGTATTACATTTTTTTAGCACTCAAAGTCATGGGATTTGGGGGTATATGTAAAGAGAGCAGTGTACATAAGTACTGTGTTCTTTCAAGGACTTCTGTGGTTCTTTGAACTGGTAGGAGATCTGAGAGTATTCAGCCATGATTTCAAGCTACTGGCCAACTGAAGCTTGCAGGCTGGCTACAGCTTCATGCTATATCTCATAGAGTCCTTGAGGCTAATAATAGGAGAGATAATAGGAGTCATGATTCATCAACAGCTATGCAATAATTTCAGCTACAGTGGACTCTTCACAAAAATATGTATAGATGTTAAACCCACATGTTTGTATTTAATATGACAAGAAGAAAATGTTTCAATAATAAACAAATAAACAATAGAGAAATACGCATGATACAAGACGACTATACATACATTTGCTGTGCTTAGCAAAATGGGAACACTGCAGATTAAGCATTTGTCAGTAGCTTAGTGGGGTAGTTTAATGGAGAAAGATTACAGCATGGGTGATACAGATATACTTACAAATTTTCCAACATTATTATACCAATCATCTTTGTTACAACCAGAAATTCTAGACATATACCCCAGAGTATTATACATACCGAGAATGAGACATAATGTGATAGTATTTATTTAGATGATACAGTCATCAGCTGTCTCAAAAAAGACAAACAACAATTCCTCTGCTATACAATTAATGAGCTTGGAATGCAGGATGTTGAGTCCTGATTATGACGCATGTCTTCAACACATTGCTACAGTAACAACAAGAGACAAAGATGACAAAACATTTATGTGAATAAGTGAATCACAGGCCTTGCAATCCTCTCCGTTAATAAAGTTTTCCAAAGTATTGGTGGGCAATGTGTTTTCAATGCATATTTCTCATTGTCCCCTCTCGTTTTATACATTTATGGTGGGTATATTACTGTATGTGCTATGAATTTTAAGAAGAACATATTTGTATAGGTGTCCTAGATATTTGAAGCTTTTGGTGTGACTGATATTTTGTTTCAGTAATAAAGATACCCTTAGGCGTATTATATATATAAGTATTAAGTACATAAGTTTTCAGATACATTACTTGAAGCAGTCCCATATATTTATACCCTTGTATAACATTTATTTCATTATAGCATAGTTTAGTAGGAGATCTACTATCTATTTCCCAAAGATGTTGCTTAATTTTCATGGGGTAGAGTTATACAGTCAAGTCTATATTTTTAATATGAAATATTAATATTAATATATTTTTTAATATGAAAGTAGTCTGGTACTGATATGAGAAATTTTATAGCCTGGTATTTATATGAGAGAACTTTCACATGAAAATTGTTCAAAATATTAATTTTCACCGTGGAAAATTTGTCTTTTGGCATTTTTCCACTGACTAAAATTATTTAAATTTTTTTTTTTTGGCACATTAACACATGATTGCAAATTCTTATATTTGAGTATTTATAGTTCAAGCTGTTTTTATGTGGTGATTTCAATAAAAATCTTTATTAAACCCTATAATTCCTTTTAGCTTTTATTTAATCTTTTTCCTGTTGTAAAATTATTAATGCCCTAATTCACCATGGTAGACAGATGCTCTATTTCATGTAAAATTATAGGACAATTGTAGCATTATATAGAGGATAACCCACCTTTTTCTGTAATTTACAAGGATATTATTAATTAGTATTAGTAATTTACAAGTGCTTTTACTCTGAGGTGAATTTTAATATTTTTATAATTTACATAAGGGGTATATTATCCTTTATATTACACATGGCAGTTTTGGAAAACAAAATAAAATACATCTCTAGGGGATCGGGGCCAGTAGCAAACACAACAGCTGTGTTCCTTATAGGTACACCACTGGTCTTTTCTTCTGACCCATGAAATGGTCCTGGATGTGTTGTCTATCCAATGGAAGGACATTTGTCTTTGGCCACAACATAGTCAATGGTCTTGATCCATTGTTGCCACACCTGCTTCTACTCACTGCAAAAAGTAAAAAACTTCTTCATTTTTAATACAAATCTATGGGCAGATAGAATCTGCAGATCACGGTCATATGTGGTGGCAGTGAATGCAGAAAGAAGATGAAGGACTTTGCAGACAACATGGACAATTGCAGGACTACTTCATGGGTCAGAAGAGAAGTCGACAGAAAGGGTAAATGTAATTTTAATTCAGGCCTTTATAACTTCTATAAGAATTTACACGCTGTGCATTGGCCATATAAGTACAAAAGATGCATACATTTTTTTCTCTATTTTTGAAATAATCCAAGTCCAAATCCAAAACTAAAACCTCTGTCAAAAATATCAGAACCAAAATTAAATCAAATCTGAACACTAACCAAAAACAAAACACGAGGGTCCGTGCGCATCCCTTCTTAGTACATATTTATAGTTTTTGTTTTTTCGTTCTAAACTTATTTTGTCACTTTAAAGGAGAACTATTATAAGGAAAAATACTTACCTGATCGATCTAACAGCAGTACACTAAGGGGCATACTTACTAAAATCAAAAAAAGTATTCGCCATTTTTTTACTGTTTTCTATCGTTTTTTGCCATTATCATAATTTGCTAAGCCCTTTCTAACTTTTTTTTTCTATTGATACAACATTTTGTCCAGGTTGAGGGAGACAAAAATCCATTATTCCCTAAGGAGATGAGTCTGTAAAATTTCTCTAAGTCCCTGGCGTAATAATCGGCAATATTAATATTGATATTAAAGGGCCCTATTGACATTAATGTTAATTATAGTGGTATTAGCACATCGATATTTACCAATATTGATTTTTATCGATATTGATACAATTTTTTTCAATTTTCATAAATGAGGGGAAAATGTGGTGGAATAAAAAAAAACTGGCGAAAAATGAGTGAGAATGGCAAAAAGCGACAAAAAGTGCGAATTTGTTTTTTTTTACTATAGTAAATATGCCCCTAAGTGTACTGCTGCTGGATCAGCTTTCATCTCACTATGCACAGACCACAGCCCAGGACTGTGAAATGCCTCTCGCTTCCGTCCCCTGTATTTGACGTGTAAAGCATCATAGTGCCCGCCCCCCTGGCTCAGTTCACTGAACTGAACATAATACGCATGTGCAGATTGTTTTTGTTTTAATACTGCGCATGTGCTTTATGCTCAGTTTGGTGAGTGTACTGCTGTAAAAGCTATCAGATAAGTATTGTTCCTAACAATAGTTCTCCTTTCATGATTTGTTAGGAATATCTTGCACTGTTCAGCATTAAAATCTATCAGAATACTGAACTATGCTTTTTATATTCCTCCAGAATAAAGCAGTTGTGTAATTCCTAGCTACTCCTCTATGACTGAATTAGAATCGTCTGAAATAATGCGAAGGGTTTTGTAATATGCGAGCAGAACCACATCTAAGTAGCAAAGATCAAAACATTATGGCTCCAACTGCTGTTAAAAACACAAGATTATCTCGGTGACACTGAATCCTTTAAAAATCAGGGCTGCAGTAGGAGTTTTATCTGATAGGATTATATGTGTATCATCTAAAATAACTCTTTGTAATGAATAAATGCCCCATTACTACTATAAACATGGTTTGTAAGATTTTCAAAGTTGAGGAATAATTTATCTGCTATGGTCTACTAAATTTCTATTGCCTGGTCTGTTTCCTATTTAATCTTAGAATACCTAATTGCAGTGGAACAATTCAACACTTTAAATTAAAACAAGCCAGACTGGTAGCTTGTTCTTGCCTATGTATTGGCACAACTTCAAAAAAGAAATGTAAAGCAATTTCAGATGTTTAATCTGTATGAAATATCTTACTTAGGCAAAATATAACAAAGGCCATGTAAAATATTGTTATCTGTCTTAAATGGTAATCTAAAAGTAAATACATGGCATGATATTGGGGGCCTTATTGATTAAAAGCCAAATAGTCACATAGAGATCTAAATTCACATATAATCCCCTATCGTTCAACCATGGGTTAAACAGGCTGTAACACCAAGAAATTAAAGGACCAGTAACACACAAAAAAAACAACAACTCCATTTTAACTAGTATGGCAGTTATTTAATTACAGCACTTGTAAATATGTTATCTTTGAATTTTAGGAATTTTATTTTGACTTCTGTCAATTTTTATCTTTACTGATACAAGCCATGTTGTTAAATAGACCTCATCCAGTCCCATTGTTTTCTACTGAGATTTGCATAGTACATATTCAGATGGTATAAACAAAAGTCCAATTTTTAAGCTACATAGATAAATATCATACCTCGAATATATTATTATTCTAAATCAGACCTGGGCATTGTATGGCCCGTGGGCCACATCTGGCCCTCTATCTTTGAATGGCCCACGTGAGCCTGGGAAAAGGGGGAGGGGGTGTGGCCAATTGCCATAGATGCTGGCAAGTTTACTCTATTACTCTGGCCCTCTAACACCATTTCAGTTTTTCATGTGGCCCCATGGGAAAATTAAATGCCCATCCCTGCTCTAAATGCATTTAAGGCATTTTCAAATTTTGGATTTACTGTCTACTTAAAACATCCCAAATGCATTTACTGATATTGTATACTTATGGACATATCAACTAAGACCAGTTTGACCATATCGATGGAGTTCACCACATTTTGCTGTTAATTTTTGTTTCCCTTTACTTTTCAATTCCCCTGATTTACAAAGGAATGATAAAAATGTTTCCCCATAGAAATAAATCATTATGGATAAATGTTGATCTGTTAACAGGGGCACACTTTGTAGTACTCTTCCATGAGGATTCCTTCCATTACAGATCGATATTGATGTCTCTTTTCAATGGGGAAATATTTTGGACTTAGGCTAAATGACAGGATCATCTCCATAGGGAATAATGCCAGTCTGAGGGTGGAGAATTCTTTTGGGAGATAAAATTGTTTTTGAACAGTTTAGTAAATAGAAGAAAACAGCAATATGGTTAAATATAGGCTGTTTCTACTGCATTTACTAATCGAAAAACATGTTCGACTTTAGTAAATGTTCCCCATAAACTTTAAAATGTTCTGTCATATTTCTAAAAATTATAATATTTTTATTTAAAATACTTTTACTTTCATTTAGTTTGGCTATAGGCCACAAGCCATGATGGCAGGGCTCTGCATTCTACTTCTATCCAACTGACTATGCCAAGCAACACATCCGACAGTGATCACCACTGTCCGCTTGTTCGACAAGCCTATTCGCCGATTAGTCAATAAAAAGTGAATTTGCGGTGATTTGAATTGTAGCGAAGTGAATTCCACAGATGAATTCACCCTCTAGTCAATCAGCCCCAAAGGCTTTTGATGTGGTCACCATTAAATCAATAGGACGTGCGTACCTGCACTAACCTTTGTCGTTGCCCTTATTGTGTGGAAATAATGGTCACATAATCCAAATGCTAGTGTAATGTTAATAAGCCATCAGTGTCAATGTTATGATTGCGTCAATCACAACCTGGCACTTAAAGTGTTTTTATGATTGTAAGTTACTCACTTGTATTGTGTAATGCACTTTTCCCATGTCTGTATTATATCTGTATTGCTGAATTGTACAGCGCTGTGTAAATTTGTGGCGCTTTATAAATATTATACATACATACATCAGTGTCTAAACATCTAGATCTAGGTAATGAAATGGTGAAAATCGGTTATATTGCAGTAAACCTTAAAATGGTTATAACCCCTAAGAAAATGCCTGTTTCCATTTCTATACAGGGGATAAAAATACTAACGGACAAATTTCATTGAAAAATCTGCATTTTATCTCTAAAGCACATGTTGACCACTTTACTTACATATCAAATTGATCTTGTTTACAACTATTTATTATGCAATTTGTTTTTCATTTTCTATTTCAATGCATTTTCACTATGCAGTATTTACTCATTTTTTTTTTTTCTAATTTTTCCTTTTGAATTTCATGAAAAAAATTGAAAGGAAGAAAGCTGACATTTTGGGGGATATCTCTCAATGTCGAAATCTTTTTGGCTACTAGATGCTGGATAAGCAAGAATTCTAAGCTCATACTGCCATTTGGTTGCCACATTTTTAAAGCATTGTACTAACATGTCAACAGAATAGTAACAGGAACATCTAACTTGCGTATTCACACAATGGCTGGGTTAGCCTGTCCCCTCCCCCCCCTTGAATGGCTGCTAATATATACATATATATAAATAATATTTTATATTATTTTATAAAAAATATAAAAATAATACACATATCTTACATTAGATTATGATTAGAAATTTTTCCTTGGTATGAGTAGCAATGTCACATTTTAGGAATTAGTGTTAGTATGCTCCTGGTAATTATTATACTGTTTGTTTTAGATGAATACTCAATCCAGAAGGTGAGTTAAGTTATGGAAAGGTTTAAAAAGATGTATATGGCGGTATATGATATCAATGAAGGCAAAAAAGTTGGTTAGGTAATTTGGCAAAAACAGAAAGGTTAACCAACTGAGCCAGTATACTATTTTCAAGATGGTTGCTGTTTTGACCCGAAAGAATGGGATGGAGCAACTTGATGGCTATTGATGTATGTTATATATAACATAATAAAGCTGTGGCCGATTCAACCCAATAAGGTCTCTCATTGACTTTAATGCTTCAAAGAGTTAGTGCAGTATGTATGGAGATGGAAGAAGTAGCCATTAATGAAGACATTAGACAGTTGTCCATACCTGGGCATTATGAACCCATTTCCCAGGATCCTACATGGGAAATCAAAAAAGAAATTGCTAATTTTGCACATCCTCCCCCCGTATCTCTTGGTTTAACTTTGGAGGGAACCATTAGAGGGGTGGAGCATTATTTTTATATTCTGGCTTCACTTTCACCATTGACACACTTGATAAAGGGCCTGTGTAGCCCGAAACATGTCGTTGTCATATTAAAGTTTTGCAGCGAAGTCTGTGGTTTGGCTACTTCCTCCATCTCCATACATACTGTACTATTCATTGGTGGACGCAGAACACCTGGAAGAAACTGAGCCTGGAAGGACTGTTACAGCCTAGCTTCATTTATCTGCTTCAAAGAGTTAATTTGGGGGTGCAATGGTCATGTCACAAACTGTGAGAAAATTTGCCACATTGCAGAAAATAATGATTTTTACTGAACACGTAAAGTTGGAAAAGCGTTAAATTGTTGTAAATTCACAGCTCTATGGAACAATTAGCAATTTGATGCCCCTTGAAGTTTATATTTTCTCTTAAATCACTCTTAATCAAGCTTTGTATACAGTCAACAAATTGTTATACTTTGAAAAAGACCTTTAAAAAAAATGCAGATATTGTTCAGTCAGGAAGTGACAAAGCCTGTCTGGTGTAACTATTACCAGGTAAACCAATATTCTAATAATGGCTGATAAAAATGAAGCAACTCCTTTTGTCTTTGCAGTATCACTCTCAGACATATTTTGTTTAGCTGACAGTTTTTCTTTCAAGATTAATGTGCTTATGAAAACCTTGTGCATTATTGTGCGTTACTCTGCGAGGCAAGCTTGAAATCCATCAGCATTACCATCATAATGACACAATGCTGGGAGAGCAAGCTAAATGACAAACAGAATATGGTTTTTCACAGAGACCAGTGTGTGTTAAGGGAAATGGTGTGTAGCAGATTTTGGCTGCCGGCCAACAACTATTCCTACTCTACTGTTAACACTCAGCAAATATCTGCGAAGGAAAGGCTAGCACTGAAAGCTCTGGTGGCAGAAATCAACATCGAAATATTATTGAATCAGAATGAGAATGTGCTCCAATCAGGTAGAATAAACGATTTGATGACATGTTATGTGCAGGTTTAAAGGACCAGTAACACCTTAAAAAATATCCCATTTATTCTGGAATGGCAGTTTTTCCTACATTGTTATTTAGATTGTAAGCTCTACGGGGCAGGGACCTCCAACCTCTTGTGTCATCCACAACCTGGCACTTAAAGTGAACGTATCCTCGTGATATTATACTTGTATTGAATAATGCACTTTTCCCATATCTGTATTATATTTGTACTGCTGAATTGTACAGCGCTGCGTAAATTTGTGGCGCTTTATAAATAAAATTATACATACATACATTGTGCTTGTCAAAAATATTACCTTTAAATTACTGGTTTTTATTGATTTTTGCTTTTTTTTTTCTTTCCTGGATACAGCCATCTTTTATCTTTCAAGTGAACAAATCTCCACTCTGTCCATTGTTTTCTATGGTACTTTAGATAATACATATTTTCCTTTACTGTTGGTAGTGGTCCATTCAATATATTTCAAAGCAGTTTATAGATGTGAAAAACTAAATTGAAGAAAAAGATGCACAGATATTCTGTTTTTTCCGACTTCATTATTCTAAAAAGGTGTCAGTAATACATCTTATACATTGGCTTGTTCTGTAGTTTGGCTATTACATAAAGAAATAAACATTGGCTTTATACCTTATTACATTGATAAGTCTGATAGATTAGAACACAATAAACATTAAAGTGCTAAGGTGTGACTCACCATCAGGAAGTTATTAGCCCATCCATTTCATGGTTCCCTAACTGTACAAGTTCCTAAGAACTCAAGACGTAAAATTAATTGATACCATGACAACAACAATAGCTACATAACAGATTTTGTGAAAAAAATGTATATGAATATACAAACAGTAGCGCCTCAAAAGAAAGTGGTTAAATAATGGAACAACAATATGCAAAACCACTTAAATGATAATAATCATCAAAGGTGAAGTATGATCAAATCAATGTGATACAACCAAATATATATAATGTACAACCAAAAAATAAAGTGAAAGCTGCCAGCTCCTTCCAGACAGGGTAGCCGTGAGCCCTGTAGATGAAATGACAACTGGAATCTGTAAAAACAGAAAAAGGGAGGAGGAGCGCAAACAACTCTAAGTGTAGAGATCAGATCAAATATATAAATAAAATTGATAAGTGTTGAAATGACACACAATTACACACGTGAATAGTGATGTATAGTGCAAAAAACAGTTCTGTGCAAATACACACTGTGAGGAGTGCAGTGAAACACTGGGGGGATCTTGATTCCCCCTATGTGGAAACGCTCACCAAAAAATATGTGCAGCGTCAGGCGAATAAGAGACACTATGGTCTGACAATGATGTTCATCTCAGCGTAAGCTCCAAACGTTGTAGCATAGGCTCCAATGGATCAATATTATAGTATAGGCTCCAATAGATCAATATTATAGGCTCCGATAAATCAATTAAAAAGGAAAAGGCCAATCAATAGAAAGATTCAATTGACATTTATTAGAAATAAAATATCCACTCACATGTAAAATAATGATGGTGCATATCCTGTGGAGAAGT